>CM053581.1:5723784-5782052 GCA_028627135.1 Pseudochirops cupreus | reverse complement strand
AGAGAGAGAGAGAGAGAGAGAGAGAGAGAGAGAGAGAGAGAGAGACAGCTGTGTCCATGTCCTGCCTCTGCCACTAGATTTCAAACTCTCCGAATGCAGGGTCTGTGTCTTCGCCACATCTTTTTCCCCCCTCACCGATGCCTAATACACATTGTTAAAGTGACATACTAGAGCTATCCCTGAGCTGAAGGTCAAGAGCTGGGTCTGAGACCTTTCTGCCCACAGTTGGCTTGTGACCTGGAGGGGGCAGTGAGTGGGCCTCTCTGACCCTCCATGTCTTCCTCTGTAACACAGCAGCCTTGGCCCAGGCCCCCCCCCTTTGCCGTGCTCAGGCCCCTCCCCCCCGCCGTGAGCCTGCCCCCTGTGTTCACGTGCACGCGTGTGCACGTACAGATTTACATTTATATACATTTGTTTTCTCTCCCTCCCAATCTTCTCCATCCAAGAACAATAGAAAGGAACAGAAAACCCTCCAAACCCTTAGACCTGCTTAGTCAAGCAGAACAAACTTTCACATTTGGCCAGAAATCGGTGGAATTCCCTCTTCTTAGGCATTTGCCTGTGCCCGTGTTCTGTGTTCCAGGTTCTGTGTTCTAAGGCTTTTCCAGGTCCTGATGTTCCGCATTCTGCCCCCTCGGTCTCCTTGCAGCTCTGCGGTTCTCTGGGCTCAAGCCCCTCCTCTCTTGGGCAGACTGTTGGAAGGTCCTTTCCTACCCTGACACCCCCTAAAGTCTTCTTCATTTCTCACATTTTATGAGCCCCAGTATCTGAGTCTCTAAAATCCATTACAAACAAACATGAGCTCCCCCCCCAAAAAAAACAAGGAATAACCAGTCTTACCCCACCCCCAAACAGTGCTTTTGGCAGTGAGTGACCTTCCTGGGCTATCTGATTCAAAGCAGTTTCTAAAGTCTGCCCCATTTCCAGAAAGCTCGGTGCTTGGGGAGGACCATCTCATGGAGATACTTCTCAGTTCAAACTGGGAAACTTGGGCCATTTGATGGGCCCTCAGAGGTGTGGGGGACCTTGGAGGCCATTAGGCCAACCCATACCAAGCCATCTTCTTTAGAATATGCCCACCCGGAGGTTATCCAGAGATTGCTCAAGGGGCTCGAGGCTCCCTTCCAACACACAATCTCCAATCCTATGACCCTGGTGTGTTCTCAGCTCCTGTGAGGGGCCCTCCCCAGGTACTCCTCCTATAGCAGCCTATTCTGCATTGTCAGAGACCTAATGGTTCTCTGGCCACTCAAGAATTGTAAGTGGGTCAGACCAGTCCCCAGTAACAGCAGACCAAGAAAGGTGATTAACATGAGGTGCTCACCTGGGGCTGGGGGTGAGCTGAGTCCCTACCCTGTAACTTCCTCACTTCCCCCTTCCTGCTGGTGTTAGCTTGCCTGTCCTTACCCCTGCCCCCGCCCCACCAACGGACTTGATGAGATGTGTGGCTGGGAGAAGCGATGCCCAGGGGCCTGGAGACTCCCTTCTGTGTCTGTGGGAACAGGCACAAAACAAGTTTCCCCAGAAGAGTGGGGCAGACCTCCTGTGCTCCAGACAGAGGCACAGTGTGCAGCCGGAGAAGAGGAGAGAGCTCAGTGGTCAGTGAGCAGCCTCCCTCCGCTGCCTTCTCTTGCACAGTAAGTCATGAAGCTGTGCTCTCGACCACTGGGGACCCACCCAATTTGAGGACCCAGCAAAAGGGGGCAGCCATTCCTTGGCAGGGGATGCAGTAAATGACTTAATTGGCCCATTACGTCTTAATTTTGTTACGGTTCTATGTCCCGGGGTAAGAGCAAGGATGCACGATTTTATTAATTATTATTAATTATGATTATATTATTATAGTTTTCCAGTCTGGCTCTTTGATGTTCACAAGCTCAGACAGCATGTGGTTCCCCAGCCAGATTTCTTAACCTTAAACCACCTTTCCTCTGGCTCGGGTCCATCCTCTTCCATTTCAGATCTTATTAACAGCGGTCTCCATGTTGAATTAGCTGAGATGTTTATTTCCCTGCATAGCTTCAGGGCCCAGGAGGAAGAGATCCTGGATCCATTTGAAAGTCCAAATGCCAGACAGAGCTGGGAAAGTTTGTCCACAGGGCTGGCAGAGGGTGGAGCTCCGGGAGCCAACAGATGGGCCTCGGGCTGGCTTGGGGGAGGGGAGATAGGACCCTTCTCATTGTCGATTGGAGGTGCCTGGCTCTTTCTCCCTGCTGTGTTCTCTGCTCAGAAGGCTATTCGGGCATTTCTGTAGCCTGCAAGCTCCAGAACCCAAGGAAGCCAATGAGAGCTCAATTCAGCAGGCACTGGGGAAGCCCTTTGTGTGCTGGGCTCTGGACTATGTGCTGAGGATACACAGACAAGCCAAGCCATTCTGCCGGGAAGAGCTTACCTTCCAGTAGGAAGGAGAACATGGACAGGTATAAAAACATACAAAGTGAGTCCTGGAACAGGATCAGAGATGGGGGTCTCCTATTTCACAGGTGTCTGGGGAAATCCCAGATGAGGAAGCTTCCTTAGTCATTACAAGTCTGCACTTTCCCTGCAATTTATAGTCTCAAGAGTCACCTACATTCCACCAAGGGACCCCATGAAGTGACTGGCTCAGGGCAACGTAGCCAGGGGCAGGACATGGACTTATCTTCCTAGTTCCAAGGGTTCTCTGTGCCGCACACAAAACAAAAGTACGTGAAATGAAATAATACCATACCCACATTATGAATGACAGAAGTGGCTTGCCCAGCTTCATACATCTCTAATCCATCAACACTGAACCCGTAAGATCTGCAGAGTGCTTTACAAATATTATTTCAGTTAATCCTCACAACAGCCCTGGGAGTTAGGTGCTGTTATCACTGTCCTTTTACAGATGAGGAAACAGAGACAGGCAACAATGAGGTGACTTGTCCAGGGTCACACAGCTAGGAATTATTTGAAGCAAGACTTGAACTCAGGGCTTCCTAGCTCCAACTCTAACTCTCGATGCACTGTACCACCTAGCTACCTTCACCTATTTTGTGTTAAAGCTAAGCTTCATTTCTCTGAATGAATGAAAAAAATGATGAATGAGTTCCAGGAACTCAGCATAGTATTGGTATTGGGGACACAAATGCAGCGATTAAATAGTTCCTGCCCTCTAGGACTTCCATTCTATTGGAGATGCCACATGGTCCCAGATAGACCAATACAAACAAAATGGCCTTGATGAGAGGAGAGCATGACCCACTGATCAGAACCGTGAAAAGGGTGTGGAACTTGAAGGGGCGGGATGCATGCTAAGCTACCCTCACTAGACCTTATTTAGATTAACTGTGTTCAATTCTGGGCTCTCTTTTTTGGGAAGAGCCTTGATAAAACCTGAGAGAGTCCACAGGAGGGCAGCCAGGGTAGGGAATGATTGATGAAAAGAAGTGGGGTCTTTCATCTGGAAGAGTAGACTCAGTGGGGATGTGATAGCTGTCGTCAAATATCTGTAGGATGGTCCAGGGTCTCCCACTGCATCATGGGCCATCTCCAGTTGTCCTGATGAATATCTGGTCACTGGACCCAGTTGGCTCTGGAGGAGAATGTGAGGCTGGTGACCTTGCACAGCCCTCCCTCCCTTCCTCAAATCCAAGTCAACTGCGAGTCATGGCATTATTCCCTGATGTCATGGTCCTCTTTGAGAATGAAGGACAAACGCAGCAACAACAAGGAGGATGGTCATGGGGAGGGGGATTAATTTTATCCTTCTTGGCTCCAGAGACAGAGCCAGGAATAATGGAGGAGCATTGCCAACAGGCAACCTCATGCTTGATGCCAGGGAGAGCTCTCTAACAAGGAGATCTATCTGTCTCCAAGTGGGATGGGTTTCCTTGAGAGTTGTTGGATTCCTTCCTCCTGGAGGTCATCAAGGGAAGGTTGGAAGACGGTGCTATAGAAAGGATTCTTGATTCGCTTTGGGTGGGTTGGAGGACCTCATGGATTCTTCCTAGCTCTGAGACTCAGATTTAGCGATAGCCATAGTAATTTGGCTTCTGCCTATCTCTCCAGGCTTGTCTGCCATTACAACACTATATATCTATTCCAGAGACCAATGATCTTCCTGTGGCTCCAAAAAGCCAGGGTCAGTCCTTCAGGGGTTCCCCTCTGTACTGGGCTGTGGGTCAGCATGGCAGAGCTGGAGCTAGACTGAACTTGGTGTTAGGCATCCAATGCTTAATGGCCATGTGAGTGCTAAGTTTCAATTCTTTCAATGAATGAAAATATTAAGCACTTATGGTCCTGGAACTCTTCTAGGTATTGGAGATTCTAGACAAAAGTATAACAGTTCCTGCCCTCAGGGGGTTTACATTCAATTGGAGATACACATGTCATTTATCTTCCTACAGGGTCTGTTTCTTCATCTTCAAAATGTGTATAATTAAACTCCACTCACCATGTTCCCCAAAGGGACGTTTGGAGGAGAGTCACAAGCCAGACAAATATGAACCATGATGGGCCTCAGTTTCTTCCTTTATAAAATGAGAACTTTAGAGTTGATGTTCCCATGAATCCCTTTCCATTCTAAAGCTCTGATTCTATGAACACATTTCCTAAGAACCAAAGGACTCCGAGGTAGGCACCAGCCCAGTGTTGGCCAGTGACTCTACCATCTGAGGATCAGCTTGGCCAGGTTCAGTAAGGCTTCCTCCAAGGCCACAGAAACGATGGCTCATATTGCCAAGGTGCCTTCTGGTAAACAGTTCACTGCAACGCAGTAATTCTACTTGGGGGATGTGACAGTTAATATATTAGTAAATATGAGGTATCTGAGGAGGGAGAGAACACTGAAGACTGGTTGGAGGTAAAGGATCAGCCCCCTCCAGGACCTAGAACCTGAACATAGAACAAGGACCTAGAACCACCTCTAGGACCTAGAACCTGAACTGAGCCTTTAGAGGAGAGCAGGAGTCTAAGAGGCAGAGGTGAGGAGCGGGAACATTCCAGGCTCAGCCACAGCCATTGTCCAAACCTGGAGATGGAAGAAGGAGTGATGAACAGTGTGTGAGAAACAGTAAGGAAGTCAGTGTCAGGAAGGGACCAGGCAGTGAAGGGATCTAAAAACCAGAGAGAGGATTGTACACTTGATCTTGAAAGTAATAGGGAGCCACTGGAGGATAGGAGTGGTTCACTGGGACCAGTCACTCCATTCCTCTGAGTCTCAGTTTATCTATCTTTAAAATGGGCATGAAAACACCCACAAGTACATACCTCACAGGATTGTGGTAAGCTTCAAATGAGCTAATCTATGTAAAATACTTTAGAAATTTTAAAAGAAATCTCAGAGGTTTCTGATTCTGCGAGAGATCAGGAATCCCTTTACTGAGGCTGATCCCAACCTCAGTCATGACATTATAAGCTCAGCTCTAGGACCAGTTTCCCTGCTTCCCTGCCCCCAAAGCACCTGATGCTTGTCCACTGATCCTTGCACAAACTGTCTCCTTGCTGGAGTGTAAGCACTTTGAGGGCAGGGCTCCTTTCATTTTTGTCTTTTTGCTTAGCACAGCTTAGATGCTTCATCAGAGCTTGTGGACTGACCTACTAGTGTTACTGGAAGCTCAAGGAGAGGCAGTCCATTGCTCAGGTGAATTTTAGCCCAAGTCTTCCAGAGTCTAGCATGCTATCTATTACCCTGCACTACCGCTCCAACTTGAAACTGTCCACAGTGCTTATGAGGGTGAGCCCTAGCTCTCACCGCTGCCCAAGGGGATTGGGGTGGGGAGCCCAAGCCTTCCTGGAGATAGGTGTGAGAAGGGTCCAGTAAGGGACTTGGAGCCCCAACCTTTGGGCTCAGGCTCAGGGTGCCCCCTTGCTGTATCCTCTTAGATTCTTCCTCTTTGAAGCAGTGTGGGTGAAAGCAGAGCTGAGCTGCCCCATAGGAGGCCCAGCTGAAAGGACTTCTATTACCCCTACAGTGGTTGGTCCCCAACAATGCACACAGATGTTCCTTGTTACTGAGAGCTCATCCACAAAGGTTCTGGGGATGAAGAGAAGCTTCCCATGGAGATGACCATTCTGGGCCCTCCCTCTTCCTCCAGTCTTACCTTACTTGCTCCTCTGGACAGTTCCAACCAATTCACTTTGACTCAATTTACCCTTTATGTACCTTGTGCCAAAATAGTCCTAGGAAGGGGATGGTATAGTTATACCCATTTTGCAGATGGGGAAACGCTGTGACCTGAGCAAAGTCATATAGCCCCCAAGGGTTGGAAGAGGAATTCAAAGGTAGGTCTCCTGACTCCTTGACCAACATGGGATCAATTACACCGTGCTGATTCCCAGCCCCGTGCAGAGAGGGGGCTCCCTGAAGGACTGGCTATGCCTTTTTTCTTCTCTTTGTTCCTCCCAGCTGCATAAATTTTTCGGTGCCTAAGGCAACTTTGTAAGATCCTAAGTTTCAGACCTGTATTAGCAGAGGGAGCTCCCACACATAGAGTTTTCTATGCCAATGAAATCAGTTTCTTCCTTCCCATCTGGAAAAAGGTAAACAAGGGAAAACAACATAGAAGATCTCACTTGGAATGCTATTGAAAGAGGCGGCTTAGACAAAGCAGGAAGGGACTAGAGGCTACCAGACTATATTTCTCTAGAAAACTTGCACTCAACCTCCTTCTCTCTCTCCCTCCCTCCTTCCCTTTCTCTCTGTCTGTCTCTGTCTCTGTCTCTGTCTCTCTCCTACCCTTAACCTCCTGAGGTTTCTGCAAAATGAAGGATTGGGCAGTAGTGATTCCAAATACAACTCCTCTTCCTCCTCCTCCTCCTCCTCCTCCTCCTCCTCCTCCCGCTCCCCCCTCTCCTCCTCCTCCTCCTCCTCCTCCCCCCTCTCCTTCTCCTCCTCCTCCTTCCCATTCTTTGGTTCATTAAGAAGATTTCCCTTTCTGGGTTTGCAGGGTACTTGACAGTTACAGACCTTTTCACAGTTATTATTTCTTTTGATCCTTAAGAGAACATGATGAGACAAGGCAGGTGTTATTATCTCTTTTTTTACAGAGGAGGAAACTGAGGCTCTGAGAGGGTTAGCAAGTTGCCAAAGGTCTTACAGATACAAATGGAGCCCAGGTCTAACTCCTAGTACATCATTCCTCTGCCCTCTCCCCACCAAAAACAAAGAGCACCTACTCCAAGTTTAGACTAGGGGATGTTGGGAAGGATATTTCTGCCTTCCCGCCCCCGCCCCCCCATCATGTTCCAGGAGCCTCTAAGTCTCCCTACCCAAGCACCAACCTTTATAGACAGCTACCTTACAACATGGCTCCACCTTCTGGTTCATAATCTAAATGTCTTTGGTTGGGGGGGGGGGGGGCGTGAGAGGGAGGAGGAGTACTGTCTAGCCCTTTCTCCTCCCATGTTCTGAAAATTCAGAATAAGAATATGGCTCTGATCCCTGGTTCCTCTAATGATAGATAGCCCCATTTGAATAGCAGCCAGGGCATTTCATTCACTCTGCTAGGTCTCATCAAGTCTTTGTTCTGGCTTCTCATGCTGGGGCAATGGTACATCTTCTCCTCTCATGAGACACTAGGACCCAGGCCACACTCGGGGTCAGAGCAGGAACATCTAACAGCTGCTCCTGGTGGCCAGAGGACGTATTATCTTGTAGTATTGTACTTGATGACTGTTTCCACTCTATGGCTTTTAGAAAGTAGAGCTAGGACTCCCTTTCATTCTGCTGAAGAAAAGGGCATTATGTGTTTGCTCTTCTTCATTCTAAGGTGTCTTGCTGTCACATTCTATGTTGGAAAATTCCATTGAGTCCTAACCATTTCAGGACTGTTGTATGTCTTATCTCTCTTCCAGCTTTGACATTGTGTGTTCTGAGGTTCCTTCCAGATTTAAGGTTCTAAGTCCTAGGTTCTCAGGACCTTTCTTGTTAAAATTATTATATACGTTCTGTATTCTTAGGTCTTTTCCACCTCTGACTTTCTATGTTCTTATATTCTTTCCATCTCTAACATTCTATGTTCTAGAAATTCCTTGATCTAAATTTCTTCTTAGTTCTAGAATTCTAGAATCTAAATTCTCACTACCCTCCCTATTGTAATTTTTTGTGTGTTGTTCTAAAGTCTCTGCTACCTTGGTCATTCTAAGGTTCCTTCTAGCTCAACATTCTAGGCTCTAGATTCTCAGGATCCTTCCTGTCATAACTTTCTATGTTCTGTGTTGTAAAGGCCCTCACAACTCCATCCTTGTCTATTCTAAGGACTCATCTAGCTTGGACATTCCATATTGTATGTTCTAAGGTCTCTCTCAGATCTGATAGTCTGTATTTGATATTCTAAAGCTCCTCCCTCCCCCCGCTGTGATAATCCATGTTCTGTGTTTCCCTACCATCTCTGACATTCTGTATTGTGTTTTCAAAGGGTCTTTCAAATTCTGACATTTTTCTGTCTTATCTGTTCTTAGACCCCATCTGAGAGGTTGCATTTGAAGAATGCTCTATGAATTAATTGCCAAGAGCTTTGCCAAATTTCTATTTTATTTTATTATTCTTGTGTGTGCTCTCAATTCTCCTAAGTCTCTGCTCTTGGCCTGGGTGTCACCCACCGTGCCTCCCTCCCACCCATAAGCACTGGAGGATCATCCTACCCCGGACAGGGCAGGGGAAGAGACTCAATGTGGAAACCCAGCTGTGGGAAGGCTTCTCCATGGGGAGGCTCAGCTCGTCTGAACCCTGATTCTGATCTGGATCTGCTTCTTCACTTGCACAAGTGACCCAGCTGGCTGTGGAGGGTCAAGGTTTTAAAGACCCAAAAGAGGGAGTTTGTCTTTGAAAATCGAATCAGTCTGACTCTCTTTGGCAGCATGGGATAGAGTGTCTGGGAAGGACTTGGGAGGCTTTCTAAGACACCTTCCTTATCTCACGGTGCAGGAGACCAAAGGCCAGAGAGGGCAGGGAGCTTGGCTGAAGTCACTTGGGCTCCTGGTAGCAGAGTTGGAGCCAGTAAGGGTCCATGTCAGACCTCCAACCAGGTCTCCCTCCCCCCCTCCATTGCTAAGGCATCCCTGTTTCTTCCCTTCGTTGGGGGTGGAGTGGAGTGAATACCGGTCCTGTCATTTACTTGCTGTATCATCAGGGTAAGTCATTACCACTTTTTGGATCTGCATGTTTCTGGGTGATGCTAGGGTACCCCAAAGAGCTCTTGCAGCTTGAGACCTTCTGATTTTAGGAAGGTTCAAATTCAGTTCTTCCATCAAAAATTGTCAAGGCACTTAACTTCACGAGACTCAGTTTCCTCATCTGTTAAGTGAAGCGATTGGACTAGATGGTCTTTCTTGCAGATTTCATTCTGTGTTATAGGTCGGCAAGTCCCACCCTGATGAGAGCCTACATTCTCTTTGCTAAAGCCCCCTCCTTTCCCCCTCCCAGATACTCTCCGGGCTTCTGGACTTCCAAAGGGTGCTGGCTCATCCCGGAACTTCCCTCAGTGCCTGGGGCCATCATGGTGGCCTTGGAGCCTCTCCCCATCTTCCATTGGCCAGTTCTTCCTGGAGCTCCCCTTATTCTGTGGAGGGGCCCAGACCAGCCTTGGCACCCTGCCAGGCCCTGGGCTCCCAAACATACCACTCTGCTGGGGACTTTCTCCCCCATCTTTTCAACTCCCTTTTGTATTCAGCTCCTCTATTAGAATGTGAGCTCCTTGAGAATAAGGCATATGTATTTTGTCTTGTACTGTATCTCCAGTGGGCCCCTATTGGTGCAGTGGGTAGAACCCCAAGCCTGGAGTCAGGAAGACCTAAGTTCAAATCCAGCCTCAGACACTTACTAGCTGTGTGACCCTGGGCAAGTCACTTCACCCTGTTTGCCTCAATTTCCTCATCTGTAAAATAAGCTGGAGAATGAAATGGCAAACAGCTCCATTGTCTTTGTTAAGAAAACCTAAGAGCTGGACACGACGGAACAGTAGCAGGTACCCCCTGCCCTTTGGCACAGTGGCTGACATATAGTAAATGCTTAATCCTTCCTTCCTCCCTCCCTCCCTCCTTCCCTCCTTCCTTCCTTCTTTCCTTCCTTCTTTCCTTCCGTCCTTCCCTCCTTCTCTCCTTCCCTGACATTCTGGGTTCTTTACTCTAAGGCCTCCCTCAACTCTGACATTCCATGCCTTGGAGAGTCTCGGGAATACCATTTTGGTTACCACCTTCCATCATAGTGTGTCGAACAAGCTGCTGCTCCCTTCCCCTCAAGCAAAAAAATGAAAACAAGACAAAAGACTAAGGGAAAGGTACATGCTGGGTGGTTGGCTGCCCTGGCTGGCAGCCCTGAGTGGAGGAGGGCCACAGCCTTCCTGAGGGGTCCCTCCACTCTGGAAGCCCTTTCAGGAGCCTTCTTCTTTGTGGCTGACCAGGCCATTCTGGACAACATTAAATCATCCCAGGTAACTCAATAGAAAGATGAGGTAGAAGGGGGAAATCATAGTAACAGAATTAGTGTGAAGATGAAGCCCGAATACCCTTAGCACGCAGTGTTATCGAGGCTACATTTTGCTGTGAAATTCTGCTTCAAACTCTCTTCACATTCCCCCAGGTCTGAGCAAGGAGAAGGAGCAGGCTCCTAGAGACCCTCGGCTGCAGGGCTGGCTGTCTCCCATGGTTCTACTGAGAGGAGGCCATAGGGAAGCACTGCTTCTCATGCTCCTCTGAGAGCTGACACTGCGTCCCCAAACTCGTGCTGCTGCACGGCTGAGCCTGAGGGGCTGTGGCCAGTGTGGACACGCCCAATAAGAATCCTCTCTGAGCCCCCAGGACCAAACTACACCTTAGGCACAGGACTCTGGCCTGGGCAGGCGGCACGCCCCCTTCCACAACTCAGACAGGCTCAGGTGCTGCATCCAGGGGTTCTCTCTTCACAAAGAAATGACAGTGGAGGGAAGATGCTACAGAACAATACACCTCACACACACACACACACACACACACACACACACACACACACACACAAATTAGGGACATCCAACAAGAGTAGTGGCATACGTGGAATTGTTGAAGGAACTGGAGAAACAGTGAAAAGATAAGACTGAGGGGAAGGGGCTTGGAACACGATGCTTGGAAAGACCACTAGACATGGAGTTAGAAGATCCTGGGTTCAAACCCTGCCCTTGCCATTTACTACCTGGTGACCTTGGACAAGTCCCTTCATACAGTTGGGTCTCCATTTTTTTTTTAACCTGTAAAATGAGGAAGCTGGATAAGATATCCTCTGAGGTCCTTTCCAACTGTAAGCCAATGACCTACAACTACTTCCACTCTTTGGTGGGCTTTGCTTGACCACAGAGAGCTGAGTGAGGAACAAGGTGGTGGAATTAGAAAGGGGCAGGATCCAGCTCTCTCTAGGGAAGAGCCTCCTAAGGAGCAGAACTATCTGAAAGTAGAATGGATTGCCTTGGGCTGTAGGTCAGGGTGGACCTCTGAAGTTGATATAGCACAGAGAAAAATGGGCCTAAACTCAACTTTTTCTTCTGACTACTTGGTGACCTTGGACAAATAACCTTCCCTCTCTGGTCCTCAGTTTCCTTGTCTATAAATTAAGGATATTGGAATGAGAGGGTCCCTCAGTTCTCCTTCAGCTGGGAGGTTCTGGGAATACCTGGCCGGAAGCTTCAGGACTGTGGGAATCCATGAGAAAGCATTTATGAAGCCCTTGGAATTCTGTGGGCTGGGGCGCCGCATTTATGGAGAAATCATTAATGCCTTTTGTTAGGAGCCAAGAGCCCACAGCTCTGGGGGCTCATGCATGACTCAGCTCGTCCAGTAGTAAAATGCACCTCATAAAACCGACTGAACAGAGATGCGGGCCATTTCATTAGTTCCTCAGCAATTAACGGGGAATTGTGAGAGCTTGTACTTCTGCCATCCACAAAAGCGGGACTGGGGGGTTTTGTCATTGCTGGCAGGGCCATCAGAGGCCAGATTTCCTGGGGTCACTGGGTGAGAGCTCAGCGGCCAGCTTGGCCTGTCCCTTCGTCTTCCAGAAGAGCCAGCTAAGGCTCAGGGAGGTCAAGGTCACTCAGATAGGAAGGGGGAGGTCAGAAGTCTTGGTCCAGGAGTGCGTCTGTTCCCAGATGGCCCAGGGAGACTGAAAGCCATGAAGGCTCAATGGTTGAGAATGTAGATGTGGTGTGTTTGTGTGCTCTGGGCTATGATGAAGTCAAGGGTGCCTGACCATCCACCTGCTGCCACCTTTAGGTGCACCGGGCTGCCACTTCCTGGCCATTCCCCTCTGTAGGAAGGATTCTCTTTTAAAAGTGGAAGCCATGAGAAAAAAAAGGGGGGGGGAGATTCTGCCTCTAATAACCTCCTAGCAGGTCACCCCCTTCCCCCTTCCCCCAGCCAACTGCTGACACTTTCGTGGTTTAGAGAAGTCCCGGTTTAAGGATGTCTCCGTTACGAGCGGTCTTTCTCCTTCATCTGAGAAGCTTGAAAAGTGAATTAAAAATTTTCTTTATCTCATCTTCAAGCCTCCAGTCAGAGGACCCACTCTGGAAATATGTCACCATTTAAATCTCTGTTTGCCTCTGTCTCTGTCTCTCCTCTCTGTTTTTGTCTCTGTCTCTCTTCTCTGTTTCTGTCTCTCTGCCTCTGTCTCTCCTCTCTATCCCCCTCCTCTCTTTTTCTCTCCCCCTCTTTCCCTCTCTACCACAACCTCTCCTCCCAAACATGCCCTTTTGACTTCTTTCTACTGTGTTTAAGCAAGGACACTTATAGCTCAGTCCATCAATGGTTAACCATGTTTCTCATAATTATTGGCTTAAAAGACAAGGTAAAAAAAAATACAAAATCAGACTTTTCCAAAACAGGGATACATAACTAGAAAGAGGCGCATACTTTCTGGGCAGAGAGGGAAGGGGAAAGGGAGGAACCAGTTTGGTGAGTCGTCCAGGGGATGGGTTGGGCTCCAGCAGCCGGGTGCCCATCCTGCCTCTGCCTGTGCATGCCTCACACCTGCACAGCTCTGGCCCTGGAGGCTGGTGCTGACGCCTCCAGCTCGGCCATGGCTGAAGGCTGCTTTGGCTCTGCACATTCAGCCCCCACAATCCTTGGGGCCAGATGAACATCAGCCCCTTTCCCACCAGTCGCCGGGATGAAGAGTAGGCAGGATTTCTACCTGACCCTTTAGGGCCCCATTTCCGCTGCCCCCAAGTCACTTGGCAATGTAAGAGCAATGCTTTATGGGGTAGAGACAGCTGTGGGGCACCAGAGTGCACAGAGCACTGGGCTTGGGTTCAGGAAAACCCCTGCCTCTTACTAGATGTGCTACCCAAGGCACTGAACCTCTGAGTGCCTCAGTTTCCTCATCTGTAAGATGGGGATATTAACAGTACCTACTTCTCAGGGATGTTGTGGGGTTTAATAGAACAATAATGGTAAAAGGATTAGTACAGAGCTTGTCACAGAATAAGGGCTGCGTAAGTACTTATTCCCTAATTCCTCCCCCAGTCAAGACAGCCCTGGGAAGGTCACTGGACTTGGTGTCAGGAAAGACCTGTCTTTGATCCCGCTTCTAAGTGTAGTGGAGACAGCACTGGTTCTCAGTTCACAAGACCTGTGTTTGAGTCCTGCTGTATAGACTGGTGGTGTGACCCTGGATAAGTCACTTTTATCTCTGTGTTCTTCAGTATCCTCCTCTGTAAAAGATGGGGGTTATCCTAGACATCTCCTTTGGGGGCTGCCCTTTGAGAGACTCAGTTTCCATATCTGTAAAGGAGGATAATGACGCCTGAAATGCCTCCCATTCCAGGGGTGCAGAGAGGATCAGCCCATGCAGAGTAGGTTGGATGCAGTAAGCCTAGTTTGGGGACTGGACTTGGGATTTGGGGAGTGGAGGAGATTTCTGGTGAGGAAGCTCCTGCTGTCAGGATGGTTCAGCCCCTGCCTCTGTATCCACTGGGCCAGGACTGCTTTGGAAAGTCCTGCAGCTAAGGTGCCACCACCCAGGTGAGAGCGAAAGAGCCTGTGCCTTGGAGTCAGAAGATCTGGGTCCTAAGATGGGAGGAATTGAAGAGAACTCCGTTTGGGAGCTCAACATCTCAAGTCATGGAGGAGGAAGCTGGGACTTCCCAGGATTTAGGAGCTGGAAGCAATCTCTGAGGCCAGCTAGCTGAGCAGACACACAGGAAGCATCCCCTGCCCCACTGTCAATGACCTCGTGGGCAAGTGGCCATCCAGCCTCTGCATGGAGACCCCCTAGGAGTGGGCTTTCATGAGGTCCTGGGTCTCCAGCTAGAAGGGATCTTGTTAAGGCTACTCTTCTCACTTTCCACATCAGGAGACTGAGGCTCAGAGGGGGAGACATGATTGGCTTGGTGTTACGAGGATGGGGTGAGAGTCAGTGAATAAATACTAAGTGCCTACATTGCGCCTGCCTACTAAGTGCCTGTATTACTGCTGTGTACTAAACGCCGGTGGTACAGAAGGAGGCAAAAGACTGTCCCTGCCCTTGAGAAGCTTCCAGTCTCAGAGGGGCAATGAGAAGACAGCGAATGCACTCAATCTATGCAGAGGATAAATAGGAAAGAGTGAAGAGAGGGAGGGCACGGGGGTTAGGAGGGCTTGGGGAAGACATCCTATAGGGATAGGTTCAATGGAAGCTGGGAAGGTCAGTGTTGAGAGCAGAAAAGGGAGAGCATTCTGGGGGCAGCCAGAGAAATGCCCAGAACTGAGAGATGGAGGGTCTTGTTGGTGGAACCGAGAGAAGGCTGGTGTCACTGGATGGAAGAGTATGTGTGTGGATTGGGGTGGGGGTGGGGGGCCAAGGGAGCGAGGTGTAAGAAGACTGAAAAGGTAGGAAGGTTGGGTTAGGAAAAGCTTTGAATGCAAACAACATTTTGAATTTGCTCCTTGAAGTAATAGGGAGCCACTGCAGTTTATGGAGTAGGGGTGGTAGTGACATGATTGGACCTTAGCTTTAGGAAAATCACCTTAGTGGCTGAATGGAAGATAGCTTGGAGAGTTCTGAGGCAGGCAGAGGTATCATCAGGCTATTGCAATCACCAAGGTTCAAGGTGATGAAGGCTTATATGGGGCAGGGCAGTGACAGAGAGAAGGGGGCATATTTGAGAGATGTTGCAAAGGTGAAATAGACAGGCCTTGGTGCCAAATTGGATCTGAGGGGTGGGGCTGATAGACAGAAGCCCAGGATGACTCCTAGGTTGGGAACCAGAGGGACTGGAAGGGTAGGGGTGGTCTCCACAGCAATAGGGAAGGTTGGAGTGGGAAAATCTTAGGAGGAAAAGTCACGAGTTCTGTTTTGAACATGTTGAGTTTCAGATGTCTACTGGATATCCAGTCGGAGATTTCTGAAAGGCAATTGGAGATAAGCCATTGGAGGTGAGCAGAGAGGTTGGGGCAGGAAAGGCAGATTTGAGAATCACTGGTCATTAAATCCATGGATGCTGATGAGCTCACCAAGAGAAGTAGTAAAGAGAGAGAGGAGAGCCCAGGGCAGGACCCTGGGGTTAGCTGGTGGGATCTGGAGAAAGATCCAGCAAAAGAGACAGAGAAGGAGTGGTCAGAGAGATAGGAGGAGAACCAGGAGAGCAGGATGTCCCAAAAACCTGGAGAGAAGAGAGGACACAGGAGGAGAGGGTGGTCAACATTGCCAAAGGCTGCAGAGGTCAAGGAGAAGGAGGATGGAGAAAAGGCCATTTCAGATTTGACAACTAAAAAAGATCATGGGGCACTTTGGAGAGAGCAGTTTTGGTGGAAGGATGAGGTGAGAAGTCAGATTGTAAGGGGTTAAACGACAATGAGCAGAAAGGAAGGGGGTGCCTAGTGTAGACACCTTTTGGGAGAATTTAGCTACAAAGAACAGAACCAAAATTGGGACAGAGGCAGGATTTCTGGCTCCAGTCCCAACTCCTTGTGCACTATAGGCTTCATTTGGGATGACCCCTATTTCCCTGGGCAGGTCACAACTTTTCTGGGCCTTAGTTTCCTCATTTGCAAATGTAATATGTTGTCCCATAACCTGTTCCCCTTGAAGATGTGTTTTGAGTTTAAAGCTGAGCTTTCCTGAAGTTGGGCAACAAAGTGGGTGATGTTCTGTGCTAACAGGATCAGTCTTGAGTTAAAGGGGGTCAAACAACTGTTTGGGGAAATGACTTTTTGTTTGTTTTTAGGGCAAAGGAAAACTCCCAGCCACAGGCTGAGCTCCCACATGCACCTCTTCCATCACGGGTGTTTCCTCCCCTCCCCTGCCGTGTTCTCTCTCCTTTGCTTCACCTGGGAGAAGGTCCAGCTGCCTTCAGAGCAGAGCTCAGGTGGCACCTTTTATAGCGGCCTCTCCTGGCCTTCCCCACCTTCATTTGTTAAGCCTGGCTCCTTCAAAAAAGAAAAAAAACTTTGTGTTTCTTTCACGTTGCTATATCTGTGCGTATGTTCTTAGTCTTCCCCCCGACCCCCAGGAGAATGCAAGCTCTTTGAAGGCAGGGACTATTTTTTTATCAACTCTTAGTTTTCTCCTCCTCCTCCTCCTCCTTCTGCTTTTTTTCTGCTTCTCTTCTTCTTCCTCCTCCTTCTTCTTCATACAGAACTTTATTTAGAAATTGTTTAAAGAAGAAAAAATCCTCATCCAGAAAGACCGAGTGGGATATGGCTTCCCGATAAAATGGAATTTTTAGGGCAATAAAAGTCTAACAAGCCACAAGAGAGAACTATTTTTGCACTTTTGACCTTGTTATTATTCTTATTTTTCTTTGAATTTGGGGTTTTGATAACATCTTAAACAACACATGTTTAGTTCCTGTCTAGGATCCCGTCGAAAGGGTCTGGACGGCTCCTCAGGGCACAGTGTAGATCAGACATGGGCCGGTTGGGCACTTGCTTCATATGAAAGAAAGGCTTGTAAGACAGAACACTCACCCATGTAGTGACAGATGGTAACATGTGACTCCCCTGGGAGAGGGATAATTGTAATAAAACATGAAATACTCTTTTGTGGGCCTGCTGAAAAGGCATTTCACCTTCACCTTGGCTCTGCACTGTCGAAACAACTTCCTCAAGGTCTACGTTTTCTAGCAAGCTAAGACTTGGGCTCATCAATGACCGAAGATGTAGTTTTGGGAAGCTCTGCTTGGTGTCAATAATCTCTGCCTGAGGAACCCAGCAATTCTGAAAGCCCCAAGGTAGCCACTGGGTTAAAAAAGTCCATCTCTCAATATTTCTGTTGAATTGCCCATGATCAGGAAAAGAGATAAAATCATAAGGGAGAGCCAGATTCTGAGCTCCAGGCTTTAACTTGTCTCTACTATACATAGATCTGAGAGACGAAGACTGTGTCCCATGCCAAAGGAAGTCCAAAGGCGTCCACAGAGTCCTCTCATGTTTGGTGGATGCAGAGGAGAGAGAGAGACAGAGACAGAGACAGACAGACAGACAGACACACACACACACACAGAGACAGAGAGACAGAGATACACACACATACACGGAGAGAGACAGAGAGATAGAGACAGAGACAGACAGAAAGAGACACAGAGAGACAAAGACAGACAGAGACAGACAGAAAGAGACACAGAGAGACAGACAGACAGAGACAGACAGACAGAGCAACAGAGAGAGAGACAGAGACAGAGACACACACACACACAGACAGAGAGACAGAGATAGAGCCACACACACACACACACGGAGAGAGACAGGGAGACAGAGACAGACAGAAAGAGACACAGAGAGACAAAGACAGACAGAGCAACAGAGAGAGACAGAGACAGAGACACACACACACACCCAGAGACAGAGAGATAGAGACACAGAGAAACAAAGACAGATAGACAGAGACAGACAGACAGAGCAACAGAGAGAGAGACAGAGACAGAGACACACACACAGAGACAGAGAGACAGAGACAGACAGACAGACACACACACACACACCCAGAGACAGAGAGACAGAGACAGAGACAGACAGAGACACAAAGAGACAAAGACAGACAGACAGAGACAGACAGAGCAACAGAGAGAGAGACAGAGACAGAGACACATACACACAGAGACAGAGACAGAGACACACACACACACGGAGAGAGACAGGGAGATAGAGACAGAGACAGACAGAAAGAGACACAGAGAGACAAAGACAGACAGAGACAGACAGACAGAGCAACAGAGAGACAGAGACAGAGAGACAGACACACACACACATACACACAGACAGAGAGACAGAGACAGAGACAGACAGACAGACAGACAGACAGACAGACACACACACACACACACACACACACACACACACACACACCCAGAGACAGTGAGACAGAGACAGAGACAGACAGAAAGAGACACAGAGAGACAAAGACAGACAGAGCAACACAGAGAGAGAGACAGAGAGAGAATCAGAGAGTAAAGTCATTGCCCTTAAGGTCTATTGACTGGTTCCCTCTCACTGGTGGAACGACGAGTCCCCATTGATGCAGATCCCTTTCTGCTGCCAACTGGTCAAGTGGTTTCTGTGTCACCCCATGTCCCTCCTGCTGTACGTCTCACTATACCTCAGTGTTTTCCATTGTGCTAGAATGTAGCATGGGTGAAATCAGACAGGGACAGTAAGTGGGAACCCCGTTTTCCAAGGCTTTTTTACATTAAGTAAAGACGTTGATACTCTATCACATAGACAAGAGAGTGCTCCAGAAGGTGGACTGAGAACAGTATTGGTCAGAAATGACCCTGTCCCCAGAACGGGAGCACAGTGAACTAGTAGGACATTTCTTTCTTTTTTTAAAAATGTTGTTGAGACACCTATTGAATGGCTAAGTGAGCAAATGAATGCCCCTATTATAACGGGTAGTCAGGTCAGCAGTTCTCTTTGGTGCAAATTGCTGTTTGTAAGGGAAAACCCAGCCAGAAGACTCACCGAAGAGCTGCACACCAGGGCAGCGTGACCACTTTAATTCCCCTAGGAGTTCAATGGCATTATTCAACCTATCCCCTCTCCTGTCGGGTCATTTCTTAATGCAAGTAATGAAGTTAGCAGGCCTGGTGTGGCTGTCCCCAGTGGGGCTGCTGCAGATCGTGTCCTGGGAGGCTGGAGAAGAGGCTGTCTTTGGTCAGCCAGCTCTTAGCCAGCCTGGCTCTCCTGGTTCCTGCCACAACAGCCCAATCCACCCCATTCGCACTCAGCCCAGAAGCTTACTTTGGCCTTCGATGCTTGGCACCCTTGACTGGGGTAGGACCAATTTATCTTGGAGACCTCCTTCAGGCTAGAAGGAGCTGGAAAGGGAGTCAACCTGTTAACACTCCTTGCCCCAAACACTCGTTTGACTATGGTAGCTACTTCACTTTTTCATTTATTACTAGTTAAAGCTAATCTCCCTAACAGGGGGATTTTCAATAGCCTTACCCTCTCACCGCTGGCCCATATGCTCAGGAGCGACAGCTGTTTTGACAGGCTCAGCTGGGAAAGGGAAAGAAAAACCAGTCTCTTCCAGCCCATGTTGGATGAACGTTCAATTCTCCTTATTGTCTCTCCTTATGCCCATCTGTTAACATGGCAAGGTGCCCACCCCCAAATTGGCCAGACTTTGTGCTCCGGGCATTGGTGCCTGAGAACAATTGGAGGTGGACCCACATGGGAGCTGGGAGGAAACATCTCTCACCCTTGTGTTTTGTGCGGGGCTGGGAGCAGTGATGATCAAATCTGCCTGACGCCTGCCTGAGCGGAACTGGGGAGAAGGGGGTACCCTTTCGGCCAGGAGGTAGGGCCGTGTGGCAGATGACACAGTCAGGGGCATTTCACAGGGCATGATCTCCAACCAGCACAAGAAAGGGGAGAACTCCTCTGTCCCACAGGGCATCGCCTCTGGAGGATGGCCCTCAGTTCTGGGCCCCTCTCACAAAGGGCACTGATGAACTAGAGTGACCTAGAGGAAGGCAGCCAGTATGGCGAAGGGCCTCACACCTACAGGATGAGTAATTTCCCTCATTATTGTAACATTTTAGAGTTTACCAAACACTGGGTGTGGACATCAGAGCTTGGTGCTCATTTGCTCTGCAGACTTCATTGACTGTTGAACAGGGAGTCAAGAGATTTGGGTTTGAATCCTGCCTCTTCTGTTTAATCCCTGGTCTCCCCCAAAAGCAGCTGCCTTGCCTCGCTCAGACCCCCAGTTTCCTCATCTGTAGAAGAGGGGGAAACAATACTTGCCAAGTAGAGCAGAAAGAGCCCCATGACCCTTGCAGGGTCATTGTGAGCTGGGCACTTGGCCAGCCTCAAAGTGGCTGAGAAATAAGGCTTGTTGTCATTCGTATTTCTTCATCTGTGGAATGGGAACAATGCTGTTTGCACAAACCATTATGCAGCTGATTCAAGGCAAATGATTTCAGGGTGACTGAAGGCAAACCTCTTTGGAGGTTGCAATTCAAATCAATTGGGCAAGTACTTAAGGGCCTACTGTGTGGGCCTACTGTGTGCCAGGCGCTCTGAGAAGCACTAGGGATATGATAAAACAAAGGAAAGAGTTTCTGCCCACCCGGGGACACACACATGTGTACACACACTTAGCATAGACATGTTCCTTTTCCTATGTAATACATTTTTGTGTATGTTCAAAATCTTGCCTAAAGTCCCCAGCAATGTCTACTGAATTCAGGTCTGGGATTCTTTGAATGAATGTGTGAGTAAGTGACTGGATGAATATGAATTTAATTTATTAAGCCTTTGCTACGTGCCAGGAGCCATGCTGATGCAAAGGAAAGGAATTATGCATTTACAAATCACCTACTATGTGCCAGGCACCTTGCTAAGGGCTTTTGGCAAACAGTATTTCATTTTGTTTACTAGGGCTAGTGATGAGAAGGCAGAAACCCAGTCATTCTTGTTTTCAGGGAGCTTATTTTGCTGGTGTTGGAGATACAGAGGCTGACATGAGATATATCCTGCCCTCATGGAGCTTGCTTTCATTCTATTGATGTTAGCATCCGAGCTGAACCTTGAAGAGAGCTAGGGAATGATGGCTTAACCATCTTCTGCATCCCTACAAACACACTTGGGAAATTGGTAACTTGAGCAGGGACTATGACCAGGGCCATGGCCCGACTCGAGGCCCTCAGGAGCCCAAGAGAACTCCAATTTCGATGGAAAAAGGGCTTCCTCTTTGGAAGGATTTTCTGGTGTATCTCTGCTGAAGTCCTCCTCCTTTTCCTCCTTGTGGTACAGAGGTGACCCTGACCTCTAGAAGGTTAGCTGGGTGAGAGTATGACCTCTGTCAAGTCACAGGAAAGCCAGAAAAGGCTCAAGTATGGATGAAAGATGGACTGTGCATGTCATGTAATGACCAGCAGAGCTAAATGCATACAGGCTCATCACCAGATTTCTAGCCATAAGAAGTGGCTATTTCTAGGCATGGCCATTTCTGAAGACTAGCTAGTAAGGCCTGGAGAGTTGGGAATCTGTTAATGGGAGGGACTGTGAATGTTCAACATGGAGAAGAGAAGTCCTAAGAGCAACATGGTAACTTCTGTCAAGTATCTGAAGGATTGGCATGCAGAGGAGAAGGCACCCTTGTTCTGTTTGGGCTTAGAGAGGAGAAGAAGGCACTGTGGGTGGAAATGGCAAAGGTAGAGTTGAGTTTGGCATCAGGTAAAACTTAAAATGTGTTAGAACAGGCCACCTTTGGATGGAGCATAATATTTGTGAGCTGCTCAGCACAGTGCCAGGCACACTGTAGGTGCATAATGAATGCTTGCTTCTTCCTTCTCCTTCCATGTGGAATGATTGAAAAATTTATGCATGTCAAATACTATGTTAAATGCTTGGGCTGATCCCTGCCCTCAAGGGGCTTACCTTACAATGACGGGACTCAAGGGTGGCCCAAGATGGTTTTGTTTGTGTAGAAAGAAATGGAGATGTGGGGAAAGCCATAGGGGGAGATGAGACCTTTGCAGGAGCTACGGCAGAACTAGTTTGATTACAGAAAGGCAGCTGATGAAAGGAGGTCCAGGGAGTGAGTGGAAGCAGGTCTGGAGATTTCCTAGCTAGAGTGGCCCATGAGCAGCATTCCCCAACCAGGGCAATGGAGATGGGCATTCTAGACATGACAAGGTTTAGTCTTTGGTCCCATTGGCCAAGTGAAGGACTCTTTATTGGCCATGTTCAAATAAAAGCTGGACTTCATTTAGTGGCTTTATAACACCACAAATGCTCATTTCCAGTGTGGGTTAGGTCATGACCGATAAGATTCCTTCCAAATTGGAGATCCCACATTCTGTGTTTCAGTGAGGAGTTCCAGCCATGAGGTATAGACTGTGCATGCACATAGAGGTAGTAGAGGCAAGAACCAGATTGGTATGGTCCAGTTTGGGCTGGTAAGTCATGTGAGACAAGGGAGATTGGACCTAGCCAAGGACAGTCTTCAGTGATGGGCTGAGGTAGTTGACCTTCATTTTGTAAGCAATAGGGAGCCACTGAGGGTCTGAGAGCAAGTCCAGGCTGAGGTTCAGTGATCCCTAGATAAACCTGAGCTGTCCAGCCCTTCAGGAAGGCTCAGTAAGCTTGGAGGCCCCAAGACCCTTCCTTTCCAGCTTGCTGTTTCAGTGGTCCTCCATCTTATAGCAATCCTGATTTGGTCCCAGTCACATATTTTTCTCATCCCTGAAAATTGCGTGGAGGAGCGATGACAGTGTGGGAGCATCTGTCTGTATGGGAGGGACAGGGAGAATGGATAGACTGCTGCGCTTAGCACAGAAAAAGCCAGCCCCAAGGAGGAATGCCAGGCCGCTCCAGAAATTCAGCAAAGAAGGATGGATCAGCCTGGGTGGGGGATACCTTTGGGAGCTCTCCCTTATTCCTCTGAACCATGCTGTGAAGCCAGAGCTCTGGGTGCTGGGCTGGGTCTATGGAGCCAAACCACAGTTATTGGGCATCCTGAACATGTGGCCCAGGCTGGGGGTGGGCTCTGGAGGTAGGAGGCAAGGGCTCGCTTTGAGTTTTGAACCCCTCCCCCTGACCCTGGGCATCACCTCTCCCCACCATGACCAACTGTAAGATACAGCTTGGGCTGTATGACCTCCCAGGTCCCTTCAAGTCTCGAATCTTGTGAGTTAGATCAAAGGTCAGAGGAGCCCAAGTTCTATTTCCCACTGACATGAGGGATCTCCTACCATGGTCCCCTGATGATACTTTTTTGGGCCTCTGCCTTTTGACACCTAGTCTTTCATTAGAAATAAGCATTTGTAATTTTTGTCCCCACTGAGCTGTGGACAGGTGGCCAGCAGGAAGACCCCCCCTTATCTGGTCCCCAGATCAGCCTGGGCAGCTCAGGAGGGGTCAGGGGCCTGAGGGCTGCTTGCCCCTCCCCCCCCAGCTGCTTTTCAGACTGGGCCTCGTCTCTGGGCACCAAGATGAACTTCAGAAGAGGTGGAGCTCAGGGGAGGTCACCTCTAGCCCCCGAGCTCTCATCTCAAGTCGAAGACCTTTCTAGGTGGCAGTGAACACAGCTCGTGATGCCAGGTGCTTGGAAATACCTTGCAGTTCTCTGTACACCGTGTGGCTCCCTTTCCATTCCTCTTGTGGCTTTTTTCCTCCAAATAATAACACTGCCATTTAAGGTTTGGAAGGGGGCTGCTAGGGGGCACACTGGATAGACCACCAGGCCTGGAGGCAGGAAGACCTTGAGTTCAAATCTAACCTCAGACACTTACTAGCTGTGTGAACCTGGGTAAGTCACTTCACCCAATCTGCCTCAGTTTCTTCATTTATAAAAAGAGCTAGAGAATGAAATGGGAAATCATTCCAGGATCTTAGCTAAGAAAATGCCAAATAGGGTCCGGAAGAATCGGCCATGACTGAGTATGACGGATGAAAACAATAACAACAGTTTGCAAAGCACTTTATGGATGATCTCACTTAACCCTCCTCACCACCCTGTGATGCAGGTGCTGTCGTCATGGAAACGGGCTGAGAGAGATTAAGTGACTTTCCCAGGGTCACTCATCTGAGGGAGGATTTGAACTCAAGTCTTGCCAAAGCCAAGCCCGGCATTCTACCTACTACGCTGCCTAGTTATCGCACTGATGGGTTTACTCTGGAGCCTCCTCTTGATATGGGGGTGAGTCTCAGTCAAAGGAACACGCACAAAGGTTTCCTCTACTGAACTGGCAGAGCCCTGAGGGTGGGTCCAGGGCCAGACTGTGTCCTGGTCACCCAAGGGCCAGCACGGCCAAGTGCAGAGACTTGTCCTCCAAGGAGAGGCCACGGGGTGGAGTTTTGGCCACAGAGGATCCCGAGACGATCTTGGAGCCTCCGTGATGGTCACGGAGCTGCACGGGCACCTCAGTCCATTTCCCAGTCTGTAGGATATTTGTTCTTCCAGATCTACAATGGGACCTCAGAGGTCGTTGGGTCCAACCTCCTCATTTTCCAGAGGAGGACACTTGGACATGACCTGTGCCAAGTAAAACAGAGAGCAGGGGCTGAGGTGGGGCTGGACTTAGGTTCCCTCTCTCCAGAGTCGGGGCTCTTGTCCTCTGGCCCACAAGGCACATACTATAGAGTAAAAGGATTGAGAAGGGTTAGTGGATGCTTGCTGTGTGACCATGGACTGGAAAGGGAAGATAATCCCTACTGTTCCTACTTCGGAGATGCGCATGTGCATGTGTAGGCAGAAATAATTACATACGTGCACATGGTGATTGGCTAATCCCAAAGTGTTAAGTAAGTATCAGGAGTTGATGCTGTAGTTAATGTCTGCATGGTCTGGTGGCTACAGGACTAGCCCTGGAGTCAGGATGATCTGGGTTCAAATCCCACCTCAAACACACTTGGTATGACCTTGGATAAATCACTCACCCCTCCTGGGCCCCCACTGAAGGGCCTCCAAGGACCTTCTGCCTCTGAGTTTTTGAACATGTGATCCCAAATCTACAGTTCTGGTGTAATGGAAGCTGGCACATGTGCGGAATGTACCTGATGTTTCTCCCAGTGTGGAAGAGGCTGGGGAGCCTGCTGCTTCAGGGCTCTCGAGACATGGCAACATGGAATGGCACTACTTTGGAGAAATCTTGGTGCATCCAGACATTCCGTGAGCAAGGTCCATTATACTCATCTCACGGTGGATGATGGCTTCTTTGGAAGCAATTTCAGGACCAGAGCTGATGGGACCTTTAAAGGCCTCTTCCACTCTTGGATGGACTCAGACAATGATACTGGGTGAGAGTGCACAAGGGGAGAGACAGTAGGTCCTTTCCTTCTGAGGCCAATGTGGGGCCCCAAGGAAAACAGCCTGGTCCTTTGCCTCAGGGTTTGCTCTTTCATTTTAGACAGGGTAATTGGAAACTGTGAACTTGGGAGCTTCACAATGTCAAGAGGGAGAGCTTTCTGAGTGACCAAGAGTCTGGGAGCCAAGTCCATCCCAAGTCTTGTAGCCAATTCAGCATCAATGCCCCAAGAATCAAAGAGGGACCTTCAGGACCCAGGCCAGAGGTAGCAGAGACAAGGACTTCTCCAGTAATCGCACCACACGTGGATGTGAATCTGGTGGTACCAGTGCTATGTAGACATTGTGCTTAGTATGAGCCCACTCCTCCCAGGCTAGGGTACAGTGCACCCCCAGGTATCCAGAAGGAATGTTGCTCCTTTTGTCATTGTTGCTTCTTCAAAAGAAATGATCCCTTATAAAAGTTATTTGGTGGTGTTAGTGATTAAAGGGTGGCCAGCTGTGGGGTGGGGAACAACCTGTGGGGGTCAAGTCAGTAGCATTAGAGAAGAGATATCCTAGAGCCTCGGGATGTGTGCCTAGTGCAGTGTTGGGGCAGGCAGTGCACCTGAATGGCTGGAGCTGAGAGCACGCTAGAGGCATTGGGAAAGCAATAACGACATTGAAACAGCCTGTGGACACCTCACCTCCGAACCTGGTAGCCATTTTGGATGGCAGGTGCTGGTATCATTCCTATTTTCCATAGGAGAAATCTGAGTCTCCGAGGGATGAAATGGCTTTTCTAGGATTCTTCAGCCACAAAGCGGCCAAGGTGGGACGTGGAGACAGGAATTCTAAATCAGGGGAGAGTGAAGAGCCAGGCCCGGTGAGATCTGAGGAGAAGCAGGGAGAACAGAACCCTCTGGAGCCTGGTCTAACATTTACTATGTGCCGAACCTTAGGTAAGGTGCTTGACCTCTCTGGGCCTCAGTCTCCTCATCTGTAAACTGAGAGAGCTGCATTCAAGGCTTCTGATATCTTTCTAAGATCTTGCATGCTGGCAGTGTGCCTGTGGGAAAACAGCATCCCCTCTCTAGGATTCTTTTTCCAAATGCACAAAAGAAAGGTAATGGATTTGTTGACTGTCAATATGAAATACAACTAGCCTCTAGGCTAGTGAAACTCCTCTCCAAGAGCCTCCTTTTTGGGTAAAGCTGGGTCAATCCCAGGGGGAAGCCTGCCCCTTGTAGGGCTGCACTTTGTGAACTGATAGTGGATTGTGAGAGTAGCTGAGACATGTCAGAGTGGCCTCACCTCAGCTCTGGTTTTCTGAGAACTCACATACCAGAGACGCCCATCATCACTCTGTCCCCACCCTGGGACTTGACAAGGTTCTTCCAGTCCTGGTCTTTTGGCTCCAGAAAGAGGTTCTGGCAGATGAAAGGCTAGAAGGGGGAGGGAGCAGAGGATGAGGAAGAAGAGAGGGAATTCATTAACCTACAACTTGAATGGCCTATTTATAGCAAATCCACAGAGTCGATTAAGTGCCCAGTGCTGGAGTAGGGAGCGGGCAGAATATGGGGACACCAGTGCCTCAGGATCCTTTTGCTGCATTTTTCCAGGTAGGAGAGGGTGCATAGGGAGGTTTCTCTATCCGGCTCTTCCAGAATCCACCTGCTGCAAGTGTAGGATTCTGGGGGCTGCTAGGTGGCGTAGTGCGTAGTGCTTTGTAGCTAGGGTCAGGAAGATCTCAGTTCAAATCCAGCCGCAGATACTAGCTCTGCTTGACCTCTGTTTGCCTCAGTCTCCTCATGCAGAAGAAAATGGCAAACCCCTCCCTCCAAACCTCTGCCAAGAAAATCCCAAATGGAGTCATGGAGTGTTGGACACAACTTCCCTGTGCTGTTGTGATGATCAGGAGAGGACATCTTTGTAAAATGCTTTGTAAGCTTCAGAGAAAGCTTTGTGAATGTTAGCTAATGATTCTCATTATTAGGCGTCCATATCAATGAGGGTGGAAAGGAGCCGGGGTGGGGGGTCTGAGTTCTGCCACAGAGACTTTCTGGGACTCGGTTTCCTCATCTGTAAAAGAATGACCCAAAAGTTGATGGTATTTCCAGTGATGATGTTACCCTTCATGTTCTGTGTTTGAAGATGTTCTCCACTCCAAGACTCCCCAGGAGTCATGGAGCTGAGGAGATGTGAAGCCCTACTGTGTGGCTCACAGTCACAGCATCAGGACAAAGCCTCTGGAGATGCTCAGACAAAGCACTTGTCCCAGGCAGCACAGGGAGGAGGAAATCCTGGGTATTCTTTCGAGGTCATGTGGCATGGTGGATAGGGTGATGAACATGGAGCCAGAAGGACACAGAACCAAAGCCCTCCCAGTCCCTTGCTATCTGTCATCCCAGGCAAATCACTGAACTTCACTGTGCCTCCATTTCCCAATCTGTAAAATATCCTTTAAGTTCCTTCCAGATCTAAATCTATCATCTTCCAGTTTCAGTCTCAATTTTCTCAACCGTCAAATAAACATTTTGGACTCAGTGCTCTCTAAAATCACTTCCATCTCTCCATGAGTAAATCTATAACCCTATTTTCATTACCATACTACAGAAGCAGAAACTGAGGTCAGAGAGGGTAAAAGACTTGCAGCTTGTCTGTCATCTCCCCCCATTAGACTGTGAGCTCCTTGAGGGCAGGGACTGTCTTTTACTTCTTTGTATTCTCTGGAATTGAGCACAGTGCCCGGCTCATAGTAGGTGATTAAAAAAATGTCACAGGGCTCATACCTGGAGAGTCAGGCTGGGTCCCAGGACCTCCACCCCCAAGAAGAACTCAGTTCAGACTTCTAATACTTGGTTCAAGGGGAGGTCCTAAGCTGGGTCCCTGATCAGGCTGACCAGGAGCAGAACAAAGAGAGGCAGGGCTCATTGGATTAGAAACCTCCGAGGCAGAAGGGACCTTGGAGGTCATTCAGCCCAGCTCTCTTCATTCTGCAGATGGGGAAGCTGAAGGGGAGCCTGGATAAGGTGGCTGCCCAAGATCATGCAGGGAGTGAGGGATGGAGCCAGGACTTGAACCCAGGACCCCTGAAAGCAGAGCCAGGGTTCTTTCCACTCTACCCCCTCTGTCTCCAGGGAGCACAAGCAGGGTCCCACGGGGACTTGAAATCTTTCTCAGGCCTCTGTTGAGGGCCTGTTCCCTTGAAGCAAGACTTCATCACCAGCATCAAAACATTCCTGGACCACACTTCTACTTGTCAGTTTGGATCAGCTAAAGTGGCGTCTTTCTGATAATGCACTTCAGCTGTCCTTTGTCCCTTACATGTTTCCTGGTGGTGAAAGGGGAATGATTGGGCTTCTGGATTCTAATAGGTAGAGTGGGGTGGGGGGTGGACAGTGAGAGGATAGGGAATGCTTTTTATCCTTGGCTTGTTTTTAAAGGTCTCAGAGAAGCTGGAGAGATTTAACCTTCACCCCTCCTCTCCCAAGCATTAGAAATCCCATGAGTTCTTGCTGGGCCCCAAGTGGCAGAACCAGAGGCCATGAGTGGGGGTCATAAAGGGGAAGATTGGAGTGTGATGTCAAGAAACGTTCCCTAACTCTTAGGACTAGCCAAAGAGGATGGCACTGCCTTGGCAGGTGGTGTGGCCATCATGGAAGGACTTCTGTGAGTGGCTGGGTAAGCAATGGTTAGGACTACTTCAAAGGTGACTCTTGCTCAGTGTGGATTAGGTTGAATGATCTCTGATGTGTTTCACAGATTGAAGGGTTGAAATTCTGAAGTCATGGGATGTCTGAGCTGGAAGAGACTTTCCACTGTAACATACAGGGGACCTTAAAACAGAACAAGGCATGTAAGAACTGAGGAGCTGAGGCCATGAAGTACAGAGGACGGCAGGCCTGGTAGAGTCTTGAAATGGAGAACTGGGAGGAACCTTAGAACAGAATGCGTCCGAGATGGTAAGACAGAACACAAAATATAAAATGTCAGGGCTAGAAGAAGCTTCCTAATATAGAACATGGGTGGGCAGAGCTGGGACTGTCCCAAGAGCAGAGCAGAGGAGCAGCCAATGATATATCTAGGTCCTTCTTCATCCATGGCTAATCTTTCAATCAACTGACAAACCAGGGAGGCTGGGCCAGTCCCAGGGACGCCACAGGGACACTGCCGTCTTTGGAGGTGGAGTAAGATGAAGCTGGAAACTTCGTAGGGCTGTTCAGCAGTCAATGCTTTCCCTGGCTTGCTCACTGATTAATGGACATAGCCTAGGACCTGCTGTCACGACATTTAGACAGAGCTCCAGATATTACATTGCTCTTCTAGGGAAGTTGGGACACCCAGAACAATAGAATTTGAAACCTGGAGGGGCCTTCTAGGACCATCCAGCCCGACTCATACACAAAGGCATCCCTCTTGTAACATACTGTCTGAATGGCCACTCGACTGCTCCTTGAAGACCTCCAAGGGGGAGGATATCCTTCCTCTCTAAAATGATTTTTAAAAGCCCCTCAAAATCCAATCTCTTCCTCTCTTTCCAGTCTACTAAGTTTCCTCTCCTTCCCTGGGATCCAAGCACACTGGCCTCCTTACTGTTCCTCTCCTACAATGCTCTGTCTCCTGATTCTGTGAATTTTCACTGAATGTTCCTCCATGCAGCTAGGTGGTACAGTGGATAGAGAACTGAATCAGGAAGACCTGAGTTCAAATCCAGCCTCAGATACTTACTATGTGACTTTGGGCAAATCATAGAACTTCTGTTTGCCTCAGTTTCCTCATCTGTAAGATGGGGATGGTGATAGCCCCTACCTCCCTGGGTTGTCCCATCAAATGAAATGATATTTGCAATGTACTTAGCACAGTTCTTTGCATAGAGAAGGAACTTAATAAATCTTTTGTGTGTGTATGTGGCCAGGGAGAAAGGAATGACAAAGAGAATTAATACTTTAAAACCGATGTTGACAAACCTTGTCCAACAACTGGAATGCCTTTAGAATTTTTGTTGTTCAGTGTTTCAGTCATGGCTGACTCTCCATAATCCCATTAGGCAGATATACTGAAGGGGTTTGCCATTTCCTTCTCTTGTTCATTTAACAGTTGAGGAAACTGAGGCAAGCAGGGTTAAGTGTCTTGCCCAGGGTCACACAACTAGGAAGTATCTGAGACCACATTTGAACTCAGGTCCTTGTGACTCCAGGCTGAGCATTCTATCTGACTGGATGGGACAGACAGAAAATTAAAACCGACAACCCCAAGAAGAAACAAAATCGAGAGCCGCAGAAAGCAGGAGAAAATCCGAGGGCTCTAACGGTAAACGGGACTGACTTGAAGGAACGGGTTGAGGAGAGGAGAGTTCCTCCGGCTTCCGGAGGCTGCTTGGAGGCTGCTTGAAGCCCTTGGATTCTGGAGGCCCGGGGGGAGGGCGCTCACTTTCTCCACTTCCCAAGGGTCTCAGGAGACGAGGGGTGGGGGGGGGGGGGTGGAAGGGAAAGGGGGAAAGCCGGAGAACTGGACTGGGAGCCGGGAGCCTGGGGTCCAAGTTCGGCATTCTCCCACTGGGTGATCTTGGGGACCGAGGACGTTACTACTCGCAAGTGTCATTTTCTCATTTGTAAATTCATTTCCTCATCTGTAAAATGGAGATAATTATTGGTCTGACTTCCCTCAAAGGATTGTTCTGAGACTCCGAGGAGATAATGGAAGAGCCTTTCATTAGCCCTGAAGCGGTGAGCCTGCAGGTAAGGCGGATGCTGACTTGCTTTCTCCCTGGGGACTGAATTCTCGTATGTGAAGACAAGGATGGAATCTGAATGGGAAGGGGCACCAGTGGAGAGTCAGCGGGTCCTCTTGGGGTCCACAAAATGCTCAGAGAAGTGGAGATGGGCCCTGAAATGTTGGGTGAGAACCCCTGCTGCGCAGGAGCCCGTGGCTAAGAGTGGCACCGGATGAGCTGCGATCTGCACCATCGAAGAAAGCTCCCTTAGAGCAAAGTGGGCCCAAGGGCCTCATTTTGCAAAGACTCAGAGGAGGGAAGTCACTCGTTCCCGTACTCAGCGAGGCAGGCACGTCTGATAAAAGCCCGAGCCCAGTGCTCCTTCCAAGTTACCAGGGATCTTCAGGGCCTTTGAAAGGTCTGGGATTTTTGCTCATTCCAGCATGGGCCCATTCCCGTTTGGGTTCTGGGCTTATCTAGGGATCAGAGGGGAGCAGGGAACACTGCTGGCTTCTGTTTTCAGCGGAGCCTCTGCCCCCCTCCCCCAAACCGAGGGGAATCGCGAAGAACGGGGCGCATCCCGCGCAGATCAACGGGGTCAGCCGGGCTCAGGGACCTACCTCCACCAACCGTCAAAGGGAATTAGTCTGCCCGGCCTGTTCCGCTTTGGGGCTTATACATGTTGACAATAATCCTAAACGGATGTTAGGGGAAGTGACAAACCTCAGCATTTCTCTGGGCCGCCTCTGGGCCGGGGCCGGGGCGCAGAGAGAGGGGGCCCAGCCCCTGAGCAGCAGCGACCGTGACAGCTGCCAGCGAAGGACAAGTGATGGGGCCAGGCATGGCGGAAGAGCTGACCTGGAGCCTGGAGCGGGCCAAGGACCCCTGCCCGCTCCCCGACACACGCGCACACATGTGCACACAAATGCACACGCATACAAATGCACACATACACAATGCACACTCACACACGCACATGTGTACAGCCTCCTCCTGATGAGCTGGGGCTGCTGTGAGGGCGGGAATGGAAGCCGACGTCTGTGAATGTGAGAGTGTGAGTATAAGTGTGCAAAGACTGCAGAGGCTGTGAGGTTGTGTGAGGTCGGAGCGTTGAGACCCTGCGCAGTTCCGTGGGAAGGGAAAGGAAAAAGCTTTTGTGTGGTCCCTGCTCTCTGCTAGGCACAGTCCTAAGCCTAGCCCTCTGGGGGAGGTGCTGCCGCCATCTTCATTGGGCAGCTGAGGAAGCCGAGGCAGACAGAGGTTAAGCGACTTGCTCAGGGTCACAGCTAACAAGTGTCTGAGACTGAATTTGAACTCAGGTCCTTCTGACTCCAGGTCCATGAGTGATCAGTGTGTTACCAGCTGCCTATAAGGAAGACTCTGTGTGTGTGTGTGTGTGTGTGTGTGTGTGTGTGTGTGGTGTGTGTGTGTAGCAGGGTGATCTCTATGTGCTCCAATCTGAGACTGTGAGAGTAAACATGGTTCTACGTGTGTGTCCAGAGCTCACCCCAACACTGAACAGAAATTCCCTTCTGCAAAGAAGGGCCAGACCTTGAAGAGCTTCTGGGACTATTAAAATAAAATAAAATAAAATAAAAATCCTTGACATCTCACTCTGGGGATTCTCGACAGACAAAGGAAACCTGTTCTCACAGAGACAGCAAAGGGATCCTCAGAATGTCAGCTCCTTGCGGTCAGGGACCGTTTCTTTTTTGTCTTCGGACGTTAGCAGCCAGTACAGGGTCTGCCACGTAAGTGCTGGTATTTACTAAGCTGCAGCCAAGCCCCACCCCAAGGCAGGCCAGCCTAAGGCTGTGTCTCTGCAACAGAGAGAAGAGGGCACCAAGGGATGCCAGCTGCGGCTCGGGGGTCTCCTCTATCTGAATCTCAGAGATGGAAGGGAGCCCGCCCGTCCAGCCCAAGCTTGACCCGGCTGAGAAGCCTCATGGTCCCGGAGGGCGGGATCTCTGCTCCTTTCTGCCTTCGCATCCCCAGGGCTTCAAACAGGGGCTGCCGCATAATGGTTGGTTGCTTGCCTGAGGGGTATTCACATCTTCTGGGCTTAATAAATACTTGGTGAGTTATTGATTTGCTGAGTCAGTTTCTTCATCTGTAAAATGGGTTTTACTGTCTACTTCCCAAGGTTGTGCTGAGGATCAAACAAGATAACTTAGGTGAAGAGCTTTGTCAGCCTTGAAACTATGAATGCCGGCTGTCCTTATGGGGAGGGGCGAGGGGGGGGACGGGGAAGGGGCACGGGGAGGGGGATCATTTTACCGTCTAGTTGTTGGCAGGACAAAAGCAATGACATCGGTACCAATAATAAAAATCTCTGGAGAAGTTACACAATAAATGCACATATATAATGTTTATATATACATATGTGTATACACACACATATATACACATACACACACTTGTAACAGCGAGGGCACTAGGAGAACCCAGACAGCACCTTGGTCGGTAACATCCGAGTTACCTGTCAAGGGGTTTCTGAAGGCAATGCAGGGATTAAACACTCCGGGGGGAGTTAGGTGGCAAAGCCGCGAAAACGTTGGAGCCGGAGTAAGGGCAACCTGAGTTCAAGTCCTGTCTCAGACACTTAGCTATGTTACCCTAGGCGAGTCACTTAACTTCTGTTTGTCTCAGTTTCTTTAATTGAAAATTGGGCATAATAGCACCTGTCCCCTAGGGTTATTGTGTGGATTAAATGAAGCATACTTTAAAACACTTTGCAAACCTCAAAGTGCTCTGTATAAATATTATTATTATTAATATGAACTCTTCTTATGAAATAGGGTGATGGTTGATAGTCATTTCATAAAGCAGAGAGAAGAAATGGAGAATAAAAACCAATATAAGGTTAATCTCAAAATGAAAATGAAGTCCAGCAACAGGAAGCAACTTTTCTTTCTTCTTCCTTCCTTCCTTCCCTTCTTCCTTCCTTCCTTCCTTCCTTCCTTCCTTCCTTCCTTCCTTCCTTCCTTCCCTTCTTCCTTCCTTCCTTCCTTCCATCCTTCCTTCCATCCTTCCTTCCATCCTTCCTTCCTCCCTCTCTTAGAAAATTGTCTGAGTCACTGAGACAGAAATGACTTTTGTAGTCATGGTCAGTATCTCCGTGTCAGAGGTTCTTGCACTATTTACCACATTCCGTTGTTGGGAGGGAAGATCTTTGTCAGTCATAAAACACTAGGTTTCTTTGACCGGATGTGAAGATGATTTTGGCAAAGGGTTCTCCTGGAATCCCACCCTGGAGGTGGCTCTCTCCTCCGCCTATAGCTAAGCTCCAGTGGCCTGGTGCTCCCTTTGATTTTACCTTTCAGGGAGTGGCTAATGGACTGTGACTTCCTCTGGCCTAGTCCTTCTGTGAATTTTTATTTTTTAAATAATTCTTGTTGAAAGCACTTCCTTGCCTGTGGCCATGATGCTGTGGCACAACAGGCCAGGCATGGGATTTATGGCCAAGCTGCGAAGCCAGCGTCCGGGCTGCATTTCCCCTCTCTCTGTGGGTCATATATTTTTTATGGCTCTCTGGTATGCATGGCTCCCTAAGCCTTGGCCTGCCTGGGGGAGCTGCTGTGTAGCCTCAGAACCAACCGTGTTTCATTAAGGGAAACCTCAGCCAATCTCTGAGAGAAGGGATGTTAGAAATCAAAGAGAACACACACAGCCGTGAGGTTTGAATTGCTGGAAAAATAAAGCCCATTGTTGTTGCCTTTCCAGGCTGACAAAGCCTCTGCCTCAGGACAATCCTATGAGGTAGGAGGGCCGGAGTACTTATCTCATGCTTGGGCTCTCAAATGAAGACACTTAAAAGCCCCCAGGGCGGTAAGTCTGGAGAGGAGAAGACTCAACTGCGGCCTGAGAGCTGTCTTCAAGTATTTGAAGGTGGTCAATGGAAGAGGGATTGGATTTGTTCTGTTTGACTCCAGAGGGCCAACCCAGGAGCCATGAAGGGAAGGCACAGGGCAGTAGATTGAGGCTTGACAGGAGGAAGTTTTCTGACACCAGGAACTGCATCAGTGATGAGTGGCTGCCTCAGAGGGCTGAGAGGGTGAGCACCTTTCCCTCAAGGTCTTCAAGAGGAGGCTGGATGTCCAGCTCTCAGCTGGGTCAGAGAAGACTAAATTAGGTAGAGATTGGACAGCTTGTGTCCGAGGCCCCTCTGAACTCTGAAATTATGTGATGTTCATTCTACAGATGGGGAACCCTGAAATGACCTGCCCAAGGTCATCCTTACATATTCCACCTCAAAGAGTTATAGAAATGAGAATAACTTCTAATCATTGCATAGCGTGATTATTTTCAAAAGTGAATTCAAAATGCCTGTCTTTGTCTCTATTTCTTTGTGTTTGTCTGTCTGTCTCTCTGTCTTTCTGTCTCTGTCTCTCCCTGTCTCTGTGTCTGTATCTCTGTCTCTCTGTCTCTGTCTGTCTCTGTGTCTCTGTCTCTTTCTCTCTGTGTCTGTCTGTCTGTCTGTCATTCTGTCTCTGTCTGTCTCTCCCTGTCTCTGTGTCTGTATCTCTGTCTCTCTCTCTGTTTCTCTCTCTGTCTCTGTGTCTCTCTGTGTTTCTGTCTCTGTCTCTCTCTGTCTCTTGTCTCTCTCTCCATATATCTGTGCAGGTGTGTGTTCTCTCCCCTTCATCTTTACAAGATGCCTGGCAAGAAGGCACTATCATTATGCCCATTTTACAGATGAGGGAACAGAGGCAGCTAGGTGTTGTGGCAGACAATGTTTGTTGCTGCTCAGTCATTTCAGTAGTGTCCAACTCTTCGTGACCCCATTTGGAGTTTTCTTGGCAGAGATAATGGACTGGTTTTTGCCATTTTCTTCTTCATCCCATTTTACAGATGAGGAAACTGAGGCAAACAGGGGGAAGTGACTTGCCCAGGGTCATACAGCTAGTAAGTGTCTGAGGTCGAATTTGAACTCATGAAGATGAGCCCTCTTGACTCCAGGCCCAAGGCTCTTTGCACTATGGCGCCACCTAGCGGCCCCACTGATAGGAAGACCTGGGTTCAGCTCTGGCCTCCAACTGTTCCTGCTTACTAGCTGTGTGACCCTGGACAAGTCACTCAAGCACTCAGACTCAGTTTCCTCATGTGTAACCTGAAGATGCTAAAAGCACCTGCCTCCCAAAGTTGTTTTAAGGCTCCCATAAGACCCTTGTAAAGTGCTTTGCAAACCTTCAGTTGCGGTGTCAATGCTGGTTTCAGAGCTTCCTCCTTTGGTTCTCACAGCTCCAGGAAGGAGGCTCTGTTATTGCCATTTCACACGCGAGAAAAGTCAGACTGAGAGGGGATGCTGTTTGCCCAGGCTCCCATAGCTGGGACTTGTCTGACGTGGGATTCCAACTCAGATCCTCTTGGCTACAAATCCAGCGGGCATCGCCAGGTGCCGTAGCACGCAGACACGCTAACACACACCGTCCTTCCGCAAGGTTGCTGGGGTCTAGTAGACAGCACATCTTCTCACAGAAGCCGGGACCCAGACGGAGCCCAGGCTGTGCCGCTGGCTGTGCTTCTCACAGCAGCGCCCTTCAATTCTCTGAGCCGGGATTCCCTCCTCAGTAAATCGCCCATGCTCATTGAGGCACAACCAGGTCTTCATGTCTGTGAAAGCAGTCAGTGAACAGTAAAGGACCATACCCGGGCGCAGCGTTCGCCCCTTCTGATGTCTCCCGTTAGCTCCATTCCCCGTGGGTCTCCTACTTGGCGCAGCGTGGGCTGCGTCGTTCATCGACTACTCTCAAAGTGGAAAACATGCAGAGTTAGCCTCTCAAAGCTGATATCGAGCAGGAGACACACTCCTTTGTCAACTAGTCACAGAATTACCAGATCTCTGAGCAGGGAGCCCCTGCGGAGCTTCCTGTCTCGCCCAGCCCAGCCTGGGCAGCCCCTCTAGAATATGCCCACGAGGGCTCATTCAGCCGGAACTTGGAGCCCTCCTCCACCAGTCCCCATGGCAGGGGCAGCAGCCATCGGTATCCGGAGCTTTTACCAAATGTGATGATGAATGTTCCTCCTGCAATTTCCCCCCATGGCTTCTGATCCCTCCCTCTGGGGCCAAACCAAACAAAGCTGATCCCTCTGCTGTGCCACATTCTTTCAGACACTTGAAGAAACAAGCCAACCTTCCTCTCTGAGTCTTCTTTTCACAAGGGCAAACATACCCAGTTATTCAACTGATGCTCACAAAATTTAAGTCCTTCTTCATGCTGGCTACGCTCCTCTAAATACTCTCCAGCTTATGACTGTCTTTCTTCCCCATGGTGCTCAGAGCTGAACACCATCCTCCTGGCTGTGCTCTGCCCAGGGCAGGGACCCTTTACCAATATCCAGTCGTGCTTGCTATGTCTCCCCAAAGGTGGCCTGAAATCTCCTTAGCTTTTGTTCTGTGAGGAAATGTATCATTTATAGGGACTCATGTGCTCAAATGTGGAACAGAAACCAAGCGTAGCCATGTGGGAGATTTATCCTGGGTTGTTGCATTCAAAGAAACCCAAGACGAGGCTCACAGCTCACAGCTCGCTCCTCAGGCAAACATAAAGGCTGTTTCCACTGGAGCATAATTACAGCTCAGTGGTGCATTGTCTGCCTTGCTGACAAGTACACAACTGTTTATTGTTCTCTTTATTCCATTGCCATGGCAACCCAATTAAATCCGAGAGAAAAATCTCCCATCCTCCAGGTAGGTGAGGCTAAAACCTCTCCACACACTGATCTTAGGGGAAGAGACAGCTTGGATTCTGTGTTGCCTGGAAGTTCTTCTCAACTCCTGGAAGGAGGAATGGTCTGAAATCACCCAGAGAGTGTAGAGAATGGACCTTTGGCCGGGGAGCAGAGTGGGGGGAGGATTTACCTGAGCTCAGGAGGACAGTATTTAGCCTTCCTTCTTCCTTCCCAATACGCAGGCATCACAGAATGGGGTGATGGCAGCAGCACCACATTTGAAGTTCTGGGAACCTAGGGGCAGGTCACAAGCTCTCTGAGTAGCAGTTTTTCTTTTCTGGGAATTGGGGATCTGGATACTTTTAGTGTTTACCTTGCTGGATTCTTATAGGAAATCACTTGGAAAACTATCAAATGCTAGAACCCCGGAGAAAAGTGATTGTTACTGCATCTTCTCTCTACTCCCCTCCTCCCTTCAAGAAGGGGAGGGGTAAACACAATTGTGAAAGTCTTCTGTCATCCATAGTAGTATTATTAATGTGATAAGATGTTGATATAGCATGATATTATAACTCAATATACATAGATCTTTAAGACTTGTAAAGCACTCTCCCTATACAGGGTGTCCCAAAAGTTTTAGTGCTATTTCAATAGCTTAGCATGGCACTGAGACTTTTGGAAAACCCTGCTATCTCTTTTGATGGATGCAGTTAGCTAGAGATCCTAACACAAAGAGGCATCATTGAAAAATGATGATTTCTAAATGCTCATTTGTTCTCTGTTTTGGTCAGTTGCTATGAAGAAATATCCAGAAAATAAAGAAGAGTATTTATGGAATGGAAATCATGCTTGAGATATGACTGGGAAATCATATCTGATCTGAAAGGGAAAAGATAGGAAAAGATGGCAGTGGGGTTGGGACTAGTGTTGAATCTTAAGAAGATCCATCCAGGAATGAAGGAAATGTACCAACTCTATTGGGGAAACATGGCAAGAGATTGGATCACAGGAAAGGAGCATGCCAAGACCCTCAGCAGTTGCCAAGTCCAGTCCCTTATTGAGCAAAACTTCCTTCTATAAGACCCCCAATGAGTAGTCCCCCACTTTCTGTGGGTGAAGATATCCAAGAATGGGAGCCCACTACCTCATGGAACAGCTTGTTCCACTCTGGGTATTTTTTCCTAACTTTGATCCTAAATAGAACTCTTTTGCAATTATTTAGCAATTGATACTAATTCTGGCAGCATCTCAGCATTTGTTGGTTTGTATAAATGATCTGAGGTTGGATCTTTTTGTTGACTGTCTACCTGCATGCTATCTCCAGTGAATTTTCCTTGTGCCTTCTTGCTATTCCTCTTCCTTTTCTATACATGCTGGGCTCTAAAAGTTTGGTGAAACTAAATGAACACTTTCTGACCCCCTTCTCCTTTTCACTTTCAAGTCCTCTTGATGGAATTCACCAAGTTCCAGGGAAGTGTTTTGATCTGGCTTTCTTTAGGCTCACTCTGTCCCTTCCTAAACACTGCTGTTATACTGCTAAGTTATGAGTTAGAAAACAAAAACTGTTTCTTAGATATCTTCCTCTTAAGCTATTGTTCATTTCTATAAGTTGTGCTTATCTTTAGAACCTTCCCCTTCAATTAATGACATTCACTCACGTGTCCTTGATGCCCCCGATGTCTTCAGTTTTTAACCAGGGCTTCCTGACTCTTTTTGGTGTTGTCTGTACTCCTCATGGTGGCATCAAATCATTTGTTCTCACTTGAATCACCAAGACTGGGTTTTGGGTGGGTCTTAGATTTCACAAGGCTTAGAAGGCTCATTGTCATGTTCTGAATGCATGCCCATGGAAACCTCTCCCTTTTTCATTAAGTTAGACTAACAAGTGGCTACCAATAACTTTGATGGCATCAGGAGTCATCACTGTTCTTCTTGTCCTGGATGTCACTGGATGATTTTTCACCTGGAATGTCTGCCATTATCTCTTGGAGCATCAGCAGTTACTTCCTCTGGAGAGGGTCAAGCTCTTCCCTCTTTAGGAAAACCCTTTTACCTAGCATTTTCTCCAAGTGTTCAGTGGCCCTTCTTCTTCCCTGGCTCCTAGGGGCCATATTCTTCCATCCTGGGACGTAATGAGATTCCTTCTGCCTCTTCACATGCTTGTTCTTCTTCCTCTCCCTTGAAATTCTTCTATTCTCTTAAGGAACTCTTTACTGTCCTTGATAACCTGGAGAGTACAGATGTGTTCCTCTATTTATTTTCCCTTTCTTTCCCAGACAAACCTACTTTTACTTTGTATACACATTGGTTATTACACAATATTGGCGAAAGCCAGCCAACACATACCTTCAGGTCACCACAAAGTTTTCCTTGCCTCCCACATTTGCTAAAACAGAGTGAATTAATACTTCACCACCATTGGTGGTAACTGCCATCTCTTTTTGTTGATCCTTTGGTCTCCTGGATGTGCCTGCTCACTGACCAAAGCCCACTCACTGGGCATACCTGAACATAGCTTTCTTGATCCTTGTTTCTGTTCTTCCCCATCTCACCATGCCCTAGCAACTTTTCATGTTTCACCATCTATATCACACCCAATAATGTAACTATATCAAAGGAACTTTATAAATTCTCTCTCTTTTTTTCTGTACACTCACTTTGTGACCTCATCAGCTCTCATGGATTCAGTTATCAGCTCTATGAGGATGACTCACAAATTGAGACTCAATTCTAGTGTTTCTGCTATCAAGTGAGATAATATTTATAAAGTGTCTGGAACATAGGAGGTGGTTAAGAAATGCTTATTACCTTCCCTTCTACTTCTCTCTCTCTCCTCTCCTGATATCCAGACCTTCATCATCAACTGGTTGTTGGACACATTGGACTAGATGTTCCATATCCCTCAAACAGAGCTTGTATCTTTCCCCAAATTCACCTCCCTTCCTAATGTTCCCATTCTTGTTGAGGGCACATGTACTTCCTCCCAGTCACCCAGGTTCAGAACCTTGGTGAAATAAAAGAAGGAAAAATCACTTAAGTGTTTATTATATACCAAGCACTCTGTTAAGAACTGGGGATACAGAAGAAAGACAGCTTCTGCTCTAGAGAACTTATATTCTAGCAAGGGAGACAATGCAGAAAGTACACTTTTTACAGGGATGGCAGGGATAGTGACTAGGACCATAGGGGAAATAAATGAGCACATCCCACTCAGGAACAACAGTAGGATTGATTTGATCATGGTTCCAGATCTCAGAGGAGATGGGATTCAGGGTGAAGAAGACGGAATAAAGGAAAACATGGTGGGTTGGGGCTGTCTGGGAGATATACTCACTAATCAAGAGAATGGTACCCACCATTCTCAGTGTGGAAGTCTTTCTAGGATACTCCCTTACTCTCCCTTATGCTTCAGCTCCACTTAGCTGCCAAATCTTGTTTCTAACTCTACCAGGTCTCATAAATCCATCTCCTTCTCTCCACCCACATGGCCAGCTCGTCCAGTAGTTTAAATCGCCTGTTCTTTAACTATTGCAACAACCTTCTAATTGGGCTCCCTGCCTCAAGTCTCACCCGTCTCCAAGCTGTTTTCATAGTTGCCAAAGTGATTTTCCTGAGGAATAGATTTGACCACCCATTCTTCCTACTCACCAAAATCCAATAGTTCCCTATGATCTTTGGGATTAAATATGAGCTTCTACATTGGACATTTAAAGTCTTTCATAACCTGGGTGCACCTTGCCTTTCTAGCCTCTCTATATACAACTCTGTAGTTACACCAGCCTTCTGGGTATTATGTATATGTGATGCCCCATCGCTGAGCCTTTGCAATGGCTGTCCTTGGCATCTATAAAGCTCTTCCTTCTTCTTCCCACCTCTTGGGAGTCCCTGGATTCTTCCAAGACTAAGTTCAAATGTTTCTTCATCAGCCTCAGATCTGATGGCCCATGGGAATCAGAGGATTGGAAGGACACTGGCGTGCCACATTCGCTTTGTCTTTGCTTATGAGACTCAATCTGCACATGTGTTTTGTGTCTTTGCTTAATCGCTCCTGGGAGCCCTTCCTATGTATCTTTTCAATTTTCTCTGTGATAAAGCAAAGGCTGCCCTGTACCCAACACCCATATTCTTACCTTCATGCTTGGAGAGGATCTGGGGAGCCCTTTTACCTATGTCTCAGATATAAACTACATTTAAGTTCTAGATGGAGATTGTCCTGGAGCAAATTCTTGTTTGGAACCTTGAGTTCATGTCCTTGAATATCAGCTGAAGAAACTGGGGCTGATTAGCCTGAAGAAAAGACTCAGGGAAGACATGAGAAATGTTTGTGAGTATTTTAAGAGCTGTTATAACAGCTCTTATAACAGAGGAGGGATTAATGTGTTTTGTTTGGTTTCCAGAAGGCTGAACCAGGAGGAAGGGGGCAGGGCAAGCTAGGCTGTATGTACATCAAGAAAAACTCTCAACAAGTCATGCCATTCTATGAGAAGGGAAGGCTGGAAGAGAAGGCTGGACAGTCATCTATCAGTGCATTATAGAAATATTCTTGTTCAATGATGGGTTGGATTAGATCCTACCCAAGTCTTTTCTGACTTTGCCATTTCGTGATTCTGCAAAGGTTCCCTGCTCCCCTTCTGAGTGGCTAGCAAGCCTCAGTTCCTGCATCTGTAAAATGGGAATATTCATGTTTGGAATACCCCCCACTTTCCATGGAGGGTGGGAACGAGGAAAGTGCTTCATCAACCTTAAATCCAGATGACAATATGAGAGTTATTAATGAGAGTGCAAGGCAGCCTGCCATGTTTCTGATTTGGGGAAAGCCTTAGAATTCCCCACCTGCTCATTTGTTTCTTCCTCTCTTTTCCTCATCAAGGTTCCCCTGAACATTCCTCCAGTTTTATGTGAGTAAGAGAGAAAGCTGTGGAAATGTGTTACTCATTACTGATCCAGGCCATCAAAGGCCTGAGCCGTCCTTGTCCTCACTCTCAGCCTGTTCACCACCCTCCTTCACCTACCACATTCCCTTCATTTCCTTTTTTATGAAGACTCAGGGCCTCAAATGTCTCAAAAACAGCCAATTAAAAAATATTTACTTGCCTATAACTGCAAGGCACCTTGGGATATGAGCAGGACCAGGAAGGCAATGACAAAGAAAGGGAAACGTGTTGGCCTTGAGATTTCTACCAGTCTCTCTCCTTTCCCCTCTCCATTTCCTTGTAAGGCACTAGGGGCCCAGAGTTAATGGAAGGATTCTTACACTGCTGGTGTGTTTCTGTCAACAGCATCCGCCAGTTTGAGGCACTTACCTGCTGACCTTTGCCTAGGAGCCTGCAGGCATCCCTGGGCATCTTCTCAGAGCTTCTGGCTCAAAGGGAGAAATTTTGGAGAAAAAGTAGGGCTGGAAACAAGGCTAGTGAGGTGGAGAGTCCAGTCACATAAGATAAAAAAATTGTTGAGAAATAAGAACTAGAGAGGATATTTAAATATAAGCATGCTATGTCAGAACCAGGCTGAGAGCCTTTTAGAAGAGAAAAAAGAAAATGTTCAAGTTGGGAGGGGCCTTGGGACATAGAAGTGGGCATACACATATACACTTCTACCTTATACTTATGAAGTTGATTTTTGTACCCCAAAAGTACTTTACATTGATTCCTTCATTTTATGTCATTCTGTTTTATGCTTTAGCCTAGAAATATATTTTTGGATCTTGATTGGTTTCTCCTCTGTTGTGTGATTTCCATCCCATAAATGTGTCTTCTACAAATCTGATGCCAATCAAGCTGCCCTTTTTGTCTTTATCCAAGCCACTGATGATGTTAAATAGCACAAGGGAAGTGGGAGGTGGAATGTGCTGAATCAGACCACCCCCACCATTTCCCCTCAGACACTGACTGAGACAACTGAGGTCCCTGAACCCAATAGTCTTAGAAATAGCAATGCTTCCAACCCAGTACCCCCAGCCACAATACTGGGAAGCAAACCCTGTGGAGATACAGCCTGGCCACTGCTCCTATAGGAGCTACAGCCATAGCTACTGAAGATCCAGAGAAGTTCTTACCACCAAAGTCCTTGACGCTGTCTGTCAATGGCTCAACATTAGAAATCATGAGGATTTTTAGCAGTGGAAAGAACATGAAAGAAGAGGCAGGACCATCTGCTTTGCTGCTGTGCCCTAAGGACCATAGGACTTGCCATCTGACCTGCAGCTGAAACCTTCCATATGTTGCCTCCTCCTTTAGAATGTGAGTTTCTTGAGAGCTGAGATTGGCTTACTTTTCTGTGTCTACTCTCAGAGCTTGGCACAAAGCTTCACACCCATTGAGCATTTCATTAATGCTTTGTTCATTTATTCACAGATCCCTGGGACACTTCAGTGGGGACTGCCTTCCTCTAAGTCGACATCACACTATTAATATGTTGGGTTTACCTTACCAAAGCAGACTTCACTGCTATCACATAGTTCTTCTGAAGCATATGCCTCTCAAAGAGTCAGGCATCAAGGAATTTAGGGAGGAAGTGTAGAAACACCCCCAGAAAAGTCTCCAAAGGGAGTCTACTCTTCTCCTAAACAAGGAACTCTATATTGCTTTGTAAAACATTATGTGCTGATATATGGGTTACAGCTGAGAAATGAGAAGAGATTGCTGAAATCCTGAGAACATTGTGAACTTGATATCCAGCACTGAAATGTTTGCTGTGGCAGAGGAAACATTGAACTTGGCTTTAGGACACCTGCAGTTGAGTCTGGACCCTGATATTACTAGTTGTGTGATGCTCCCCTCTATGAGCACACATTTGCTAATCTGTAAAATGAAGATACTATGAGTTGGCCCATTTACCTCACTGGGTCCTACCCAGCACAGATTTTTGTAAACTTAAAAAAAATCTATGCAAATCTAAAGGAGGTAGATTAAATTAAGGAGTTTCCCTATAATCCCACAGCAATATGTAAGGAAGTTTCCCAATCAACTTGATGGAATTGCAATACTTGGCCATTGGATGCAGCTGGGCTTCAGCTGTGCCTATCATAACCTTTAAAAAGAAGCAAGCCAGCCACCTTGGGAGTCAGGCCACAGTGAGAAAGGGAATGAGTCTTTACCTTTTCCCTCGGGCCACTTGGAAAGTTCAGAGAAGGTGCTGATAGGATTTTGTAGCAAATGCACCCAGAGGAAAAGAGAGCCCTGATTCAAAGTAGAGTAGAGTGACTCAGTAAAATGGGTCAGTAGTCTCCTTGGTCCTTAAAATCGAGATTGTGCTTGGGAATTGGGTGGAGATGGCTGGTCTCGAAGCTAGGACTTCTGCTGATACTACAGTGTGGGTTCCAGAATGACCGAAAATGCAGGTTGAGTGATAATGTCATCAGAAGCTGAAGGCACACACTCCTTGTGAGCTATCGTTTGGTTAAACTGGTAGGGTTGTCATTTCCCTGTTGTGAGTTGGGGGGGGATGCATTTCATCATCATGAACCATTGTTAGTAATAACAGTTGTGTGGTGACTTGGGCATATCATTTATAGCCACAGCTATAAAATGAGAATTAGAAGGTCAACAGTAACTATGAACCTTCTTAGGTTGCTGGGTGGAGAACACTATTGGGACAGGGAGCAGACCTGTGATTTTCCTGGCAAAGAGATCTCCTGGGGAATCAAACTCCCCTTGACAATGCAGCTCAGCACCTTTTCTGCATCCTGTAGTCTCAGTGAATTGGCAAGGGTCCTAAAAGATTAAGTGACTCATCCAGGGTCCCACAGTTAGTGTCAGAGAAAAGACTTCAGGTCTTCCTCACTTCTACATCAGCTCTCTAACTACTGTATGAACTCTCTTTAAAGTCTTAACAATTATATTTATATGATGCCTCATTTGACCTTCATGACTGTTAGAGCAGAAAAGACACTCTAAAATCAAGCCCCAGCTTTGCTACTTGGGCAAACTACTTCCTCTCTGGGCCTCAGTTTCCTTCTCTGTAATAGGAGGGGGTTGGACTGGGTGACCTCTGAGGTCTTTTTCAGCTACGATCTCCCAAACAATCCTGTGAGGTAACAGAATTATCCAATGTATCTGAACACACTGAGACCCAGAACAATGAAATGAGTTGCTTAGGGTCACACAGCCAGTAAGCAACATAGCTAGGGTTGTCATGATTCTAAGTCCCAGACTCCTCCACTGTTCCCAGAGCTTGGCATCTGTAGCTACTTCCTGGGTGTAATCAAAGAGAACATTATCAAGATTTATCATAGTCTCAGAATGATTATGGATCCCAACAGGACATGGGGTTCAAAGCTGAAAGATCTTAGAGAAGGCATTGGGTAAAAGCCTCTGATTCTACAGACAAAAGAAGTAAGGCCCAGAGTGGGTAAGGGACTTCCTCAAGGTCACACAGTTAGCAATAGTAGTAGTCATAATAATGAAGAGCTAACACATGTAGTACTTCATATTTCGTAAAGTCCTTTACATGCTATCTCATTGGTTCCTCCCAGAAGTCTTGTAAGTTTGGTGGTACTATAACCTCCATTTTATAGATGGGGAAACTGAGTCTGACAGAGAGGTTAAGTGACCTTCCTGGGCGTTCCTAAGTGCTAAGTGTCTAGGCTAGATGGAAATGCGAGTCCTACTGACTCCAAGAGCACGGTCGGTGGTAGCACCTTATTTACCACTGGTCAGAAGCAGAAACAGTATCTGAATCTGGGTCTTCCAGCTCTATGTACATCACTCTTGCAACTACACCCTGTCTCAGTGCTTTTTTCTTCCCAGGAAAATCAATAAGCTAAATATTTTGAATCTCTAACTTCTTGTAATTGATGACTCACTCAGCAGCACTTGCAGTTGGGGTGGGGAAGGATGGATGATGCATATCCAAAAAAAGCACCTGACTTTGAATCTGTGAAAAGCTTTCCCCAACTGGAAGCTGCCAGGCACCCTTGTCCTTGGAGCTCCCACTCTGATCTTTTCCAAGAGTCAGAAACAGAGAAGTAAGCCTATCTGCTGTGTGCCCACTTCCCTGCCTCAGGGCTGCAGACAGAACTCTGGACTGCAACATGGCGCTGGGAAACATTTGGGATGCTGAATGAATGAATGAATGCATGAGTGCACCCAGATGTTGTGCTGGAATGGACGTACAAGGTTATCCTTTTTAAAATGATTGTTTCATAGAAGAAGAAACTGAGCCTTTGCAAAGTTAAGGGACTTGTCCAGGCTCACACCTCCATTAAATGGCTGAAGTTGGACTTCAGCTCCAAGCCTAGCACTCAGTCCCATTCACCAGGGTGGGATCATTTTCGCAGTGCATTTGGGTTCAAGAAATTGACTTCCCACACACAAGATGTGGGGAGCTAGGCTACCTGGCAGTTTTGTCTTTAAAAGGAGCCAAAGGTTTTAGTGGGCTGAAAACTCAGTATAAGCCATCAGTGTGATAAGCCAGCCATTAAAAAAGCTATTGGGATCTTGAGCTACATTATAGGAGGCATGGTCAAATCGCTAGGCAGTTATCAAGTACCTAGTATCTGCCAGGCACTGTGTCAAGTGCTAGGGATTGAGAGAAATGCCAAACACAGCCCCTGCTTTCAGGGAGCTTGTTGTCTAATGGGAGGGACTAACAAAAAGCTACATGCAAACAAGATGTATATCGGAGTTAACCCCTCAAAAGAAGGCACGGTATTAAGGGGCAGCAGGACAAACTCCCTGTGGAAGGTGGGCTTTGAGCAGGGACTTGGAGGAAACCAGGAGGCAGAGATAAGGAGGGAGAATGATCCTGATATGGGAGCCAGCCAGTGAAAGTGCATGTAGCTGGAGAATTCTGGAAATCCGAGATGCTAAATCCTTGTGAGCCCTCCTAAGACCTTGGCTGAAGGATTGGGTTAATTTCTTGCCAGCATGGTTTTTTGAAAGACATTGTTAAGCTTGAGACCATGTAGAGGAGGTGTCTAGGATGAGGAAAGGCCTTGAGCCCTTGGTAGAGAAGGATCAATTGAAGGAACTGGTGATGTTGGGTCTGGAAAAGAAAAGCTTGGGGGTGGGGAGGTGATAGTGGTGGGGGAGAGGCTGAAAGGCTTTGAAAGGCAGTCACTTGGAAGAGCTATTAGACTCAATCAACAATCCATGAGCATTTATTAAGCACCCACTGAGTTCTAGTCATTGTGTTAAGTTATGATTATACAAATACAATAAATGAAAGAAAGAATTTCTATTTTCAAAGAACTTAAGACCTTAATGGAAAATACAAGTACCTGCCTATGTAAATGATGAATAAATATAAAAAGAATAAATGCCAAGAAATACAAAGCAGTTAAATACAAGTTTTGTAGGAGAAAGGACACTTGCTGCTGGGGGAAGTGGGAAAGGCTTGGTGAATGGAGTGCTTATCCTTTGGAGCATAGGTGAGAAGGAAGTGAATTGCAGACCTGGGGCCAGCCAGTACAAAGGCATGGAGATGAGAGATGGAGGTCCCGTGTAAGGATTGGTGAGAGTCAGTCTGTCCCAATTGCCCATTTTGGGAAAGGGAGCAATCTAAAATGCCAGTGGAAAGATAGATCAGAGCCAGGTTGTGAAGGGCTTTACAAGCTAAACAGAGCCAGTTACATTTGATTCTAGAAGCAACCGGGAGTCACTGGGTTTGGTTAAACTGGGGAGTCAAATGGTCCCATCACTTTGGTAGTAGGGTATAAGATGGACTGAAGTTGAAACGTTTGACCTGGGATACCAGTTAGGAGGTTGTTGAAATAATCTAGGTGAGTGTTGGTGAGAGTCTGGACTAAGGTGGTGACTCTGTTAGCAGAGAAGAGGTTGGATGCAAGAGCTGTGTTAGAGGTAGAATCAACACAATTTGGCAGTTACCTTTTGTCTTGCCATGGGCTTTGATGACTCTGGAAAAAAGAGTGAGGCTGACGCCTTTGTGCTGTTTTACCTTATTGACATTCAGCTCAAGCACAAGTCAACACGTTACCCTGTGATGTGGTTGGTCCTCTTTGGAAATGAAGAATCAACAGCAAAGCAAAACCTAAGAGTATTGGGTAGGAGTTGCAAAGTGGCAAATTTAGGTTTGGTATCAGTGCAGTTTCTCAAAATTGAGAATTGTTCCAAAGTAGAAGAGGCTGCCCTGGGAGATGGCAGCCCCTTCTCCTCAGAGCTTTTTAAGCAGAGGCAGGAAGACTGCTTGTTGAGGATGGTATAGAAGGGATTCCTATGGGACATAAGCTTTTCTTCATTGTCTCTGAGATCCTTCCTGGATCAAACATTCTGCTTTTTAAGAACTGTACATCCCAGTTCTGAACTTTCCTCTTGGGAAAGCATGAATTTAGGGATGGGTGGGAGCCAGTGTGGAGATTCTCCTGAGAGCACTTTCTTGAATCTTCAGTGAGAGGTTTTACATGGCAGAAATTGGAGAATGCTACAAATCTGGGCTTTATATATTGTTTTGTTGATTGTCTAGATTTAAGAAAGTGATAGAGAATTGCAATTGCATTGCATTGCAATGATGCAGATTAAAACTAAAAGTGTATTGTGTATACAGTTTTCTACAGAGATCTGCTTATTAAACATTCATCAGCCCACCCCTGGTTGGTATGCATAGTCTCATGAACTAAAAGGAACCTTTGCTACAGGGACTCATCAATAAGACCTTAAAACATAATGACCTAGTCAATTAATGGTGACTGATAATGAGATTCCTGGAGAAGAGACTGGAAACATCTTATTCATGGCATTAATAACAGATGAAATTGGACAAAGGAGATTGTGGCCCAACCTTGCACTTCTGGGACACCAGGATGAAAGTAGCAAATGAAGCACTAGCCCTTCCTTCGTGATGGTCCATTGGCCTTTCTTCTGGTGCCTTAACATCATCAACATGAGAATTGTAATGAACATTTTGTTTCAAAAGAGCATGTCTCTCCTGTGGCACTCACACACTCCATCCAATTACTCTGCTGTTTATTATTTTTCTGATAACTCCTGGTCCAGGTTGCTCCTGAAACATTACCAGGAGATGTTGCTCCATGCCTGCTCTGCTACTCCATTGCTGTTCTGATAGGATGTTCCAATGACCCCTGCAAGCGGAAATGGAAAAGTCCATTTCAAGTCACTGTAGCATCCTAGGGTGTCTTGGGCTTCTGCTCAGGACTGGCATGCCCACTCTCTCCATCTTGTGGTTGAATGGAGAGTGAATCCTAGCAATGCCGACATTCTCGTTTTAGACAAAGACAGAACATAGGAGGAAATGAAAGTTGAATGAATGTATGGCTTACAAGCTTTTCTTGGAGAGCCATAGGAAGAAGTTGGCAGAGTCCATTTTACCTTTGATCTTAAGGCAGTAAAAATATAATTTCACAGGATGAAAGATCATGCTGTCTTTGTGTCTCAGCACTGGCTGTTTCTCATCCTTGGAAGGCAGTCCCTTTTCACCTCTGCCTCTTAGACACTCTAGCCCCCTTCAAAGCTTAGCTCAAGCACCACTTTCCACAGAAGCCTCTCCTGAGGTGCACAGCTTCAGCATCCCCCAGAGACTTTACACATACTTTGTGTATTTGCTTCATATTCTTTTATGTACCTGTAGGCTCACCCTGGTATGGATTTTATCCCATAGTTACAGAAGATGCCACTCTCTTCATGGATGTATCTTCAACAGTGGTTGTAGGAGCTGAAAAGTTAGTCATTCTGTGGACAACCCAGTGAACCTCTACCCCAACCTCCAAACTTTGGATGTTTATCAAACAGAAGATGACACCATTTGTCACCTCACCTGTGGTCATTGTCATCATAATCCCCATTGTTGTAATAGTCCTTATTATTCAAATACACCAATAGATCTGCAATCTCTTCCATGTAAACATTCCTTCTAATGAAGTAAATTTCAATCTGTCTATAGCTTTCCACCTTGTATGTTTTTACCATACTTTCCCATAGATACAATAAAGGAGAACCTCTCAATATGTTGGAATCATTCTTTGTTTTCTGTAGATAATGTATAGATACCAAAGAGGATATGAATTGTCCATTGGTTATCTTTCCTGCTCACTACATGAATGGTCATCTTTTTTTATACTTTAACATTAAAATAGTATAAACAATAATCAAGAAGCATTCCCATATAAAAAGAACAAAAAAAGAGTATTGTATACACATACACACACATATAAAGTACTGTCCTTTTCTTACACAGACATTTTATTTACTAAAAAGAGACAAAAAAAGACTTTTTGGTGTGAGAAAGAAAGAGAAAAACATCTTAAGGAAAACCACAGACAGTTTTGAGGACCTACGAGAAAGTGTCCCTTAGACAAAAGTTCTGAGGAGACCTGAAAGACCCTTTTTCAAGTAAAGGTACTGACAGATGACTGCAATGCATTGTTTCCCAGCAGCTAATTTGCCTAGTACTGTTTTTAGTATTTGGAAGTTTATTGCTGAGAAATTTTGAACTAAAGAAATGTTTTGAAACTGTGGGGGTTTTGGATAATAAATTTTGATGTCATATCTAATAGAAATGTGGGTTTCACGTCTCTCATCATGAGTTAGATGTATGTCATTATGAAGATGTCCTGATTTTGAAGCATTAGGGGCTGGCTTAACACATCAACACTCAGAGATGAGGAGAAATGCTGCTGATAAAAGACAAAACACAGAAGTGGATAGAGTTTATAAGCTGATAGAAGTTGAGTATACCAGATAGGTAAACTGCAGTTGATGCAGGGGAGCTGATCTGATTGGAGGAAAACTGTTGGAAGCTGATTGGAAAAAGTTGCAAAGGATGCTTTGCTATCTAGTTTCATCTGGTTTGAGAGAGGAAACATCTCAAAGGCTTGTTTAGGTTGCTCTTTACTGCCCTCTGTGGTTCAAATGGTAGAAACCATACAAAGCCTATAGGGCAGTGGTTCTCAACCTTCCTAATGCCGTGACCCTTTAATACAGTTCCTCATGTTGTGGTGATTCTCAACCATAAAATTATTTTCATTGCTACTTCATAACTGTAATTTTGCTACTGTTATGAATCGTAATGTAAATATCTGATATGCAGGATGTATTTAAATTGAACATAACCCACAGGTTGAGAACTGCTGCTATAGAGAATTGACTTGAATAGTTTTACAAGTCATAGTGTTAAAGAAAACTGTTTTAAATTGAAAGTGTTATGCTGCCTCAGCACCTAGCTGAGGGAGCAGAATTGTGAAGCTCTTCAGCTCCCATATTTAAGGCTACTTGTAGCTAAAAGAATTGCTTCAGCAGCCTTAGAATAAGTAAGTTTCTATAGATTTATACTTCCTCTCTAACCCCTCCCAATCTCTTCAGATGTTATATGCATCAAGGAGGAGAATGTGACCTGGGTTTATGAACAGCCTGCTATGTTTTGATTGTTCCTGTTTTTGCCTTATTTCTAGTAAATTTATATTATGATTGTTCTTGCTTTTGATTTCTTGTTTAGAAAATGTTCCATGTTTAAGAGTTAATGGTGCATTATGACTGATTTGTGTAAATGGGCAATACTCTATGAGGGTGCAGGAATTGTAAATGTAGATGTAGATGTGTATTTTTCCTAGGATCCTGAAAATGAGTTGTGTAGGATATGGATGCCCCCTCTGGGGGAAATGACCTAATCTAGAGCACATGCTAATGGAGTAAGTGGGCCAGTTCCAGTCTAGGGATGGAGTGAGTATTGATGCAATTTTATACACATTATGTATGATTTCTACCATTTCATTACCCATCCTTGTCTCACAGCCTTCTTATGACCACCATGCACCTCACCGTCATTCTTTGGGTGATCCTTAGCTTCCATTATTTTGAAAATAGAATTCTCAGACTCACTGCTATATTATAGCACCAGAAGAATTTTGTTGCTTAAAGAGACTTTTGTTTAAGTGATAAATTTGTAGTTGTTGAGAAAGGATAAAAATGATTTCCTAAAGGGAATTCATCTTGTTTCCCTTTACTTGTTCAAATGATTATTATCCCTGTTCTTTACATCTTTTACTCAATGAAGATCTGATAGAAACAGGCCAGGAACAAGACCCTATCCTACTATCTTCCTTTATGTCTCACGCAAGTGAGCAATTGCATGTGTGGATACACAGATTTCTTATGATAATGAGACAAATGCATTGGGATGTTAGCTCATCTTCTATAAAGCTGACAGAAGCCATCTTTGAGATCACTCCAGCAGCAGACAGGATGATGGGGATGATATGTGAAAGGGGGAAAGCAGTCTCCACTACTCATCTCAATTCATATAATTAGTAAAAGGATGTGATGAAGTTTTAATGTGTAAAAAAGATGCTCTTTACCCTGATGCCTCTGCAAATGCAAACATCTCATTTACTGAATCACAGAATCGATCTTGACTCAATGGCCCCAGAAAGTAATCATAAAAGAGGAGTTATTATTGAATTTTCCTGCAACCTTACCACAACGTGTGAATAAGCCTTAAGTCAACTTGAAGACAGTACAGGCTTTTGGCCATGAGATGAAAGGGAACTGACATGAACAGGAAACATGTTGTGATTCATTGAATCAGTCATACCCTTTTTACTTATATATATAAAACAAGCCAGCCTGGTTTTCATCTGTCCTGGGCTAGACGATTCCCAGTTTGAGATTTCATCACTTTGAGAACTGGAGTTAAAAGGGAAGGAAAACCAGGATCTTGAAGGGAATCTCTTTTTTTGGGGGGGGAAGAGGAGACTTTTGGAAATTTCCCCCTTTGCCCTACTGCCTATTGACCATGTAGCTAGAGACACTGTAATAGCAGCAGATGGTGTATCTAGCCAGAGGCAGAGACATATCAAAGACAGATGCAGAAAGACAGTCACCCATGGACAAAGGCAGCCTCAGGAATAATGACCCCCATGGCAGACAGTTGGCCTCCTTGCTAAAGATCTAGACCTAAGGGGAGATGTGTGTGAACTCTACACAGAGAGACAGGACTCCCAGCAGGAGGAGTAGTGAATTATCTCTGCTGGGTGTAGCCTTCCTGCATCCTATATTGTCATTCTATATTGTGGACAGACTTCTGCTTTGCCCCTGGCATTTCTCCTGGAGTTGTCGGGCAGCAAACACCATATTGACTGTTCCTTGGCCCTTTCTGAGGCCACACTGGCTCCCAGGTAGATGACCATCTTCCAGGTGAAGGATCAGCCTACTCAGGAGGACTCTGGCAAGAATCTTGCCAGCAATGACTAAGAGAAAGACCCTCTGTGATCATCACAGGACACTCTATTTCCGTTATGTTTATAGAGATGGATGATGAAAGTGTTTCTGATTTCCTGGGGGATAACATCCTCTTGCCATGTAATCCAGAAAATTTCTGTTGGTATCTCTGGATAGCATTATCCCAGGTTTGAAGAAGAATGTTTTACATCAATTGTTGTTATACTGAATCCAGTAGCTTTTTCTTGATCCTTTCTCCTTGACCCTTGTATAGCCTTTGACCCTGTTAATCACTCTCTCCTTGATTCTCCTTCCTTTCTAGGTTTCCAGAACATCTCTCTCCTGATTCTTCTCCTGCCTCTCTGATCATTCCTTCTCCATTATCTTTGTTGGATCTTCATCCGGGTCGTGCCCTCTAACTTTAGGATTCCCACATGGCTCTGTCCCGGCTCCTCCTCTCTTCTCCTTCTTAATTACTTCCCTGTTTGATCTTATCAGCTCCTATACATTTAATTGCCATCTCTTTGCTGATAAAGGTAAGATCTACCTCTCCTGTTCCTGCCTTTCTGCTGACTTCCAATTTGACATCTCTAGCTGCTTTTCAGACATCTTGAACCAGATGTCTAGTAGACATCTTAAACTCAGCATGTCCAAAATAGAACTCCTCATCTTTCCCCCAAACCCTTTCCCACTCCTAACTCACCTATTACTGTAGAGGGCACCATCCTCCTTCCAGTCCTTCAAGCTCACAACTTGGGCATCATCCTGTACTCCTTATTCTCTTCCATTCCCCAAATCCAATATGGCGCCAAAGCCTATTGATTTCATCTGTGCAGCATCTTCTCTCCTCTGACATTTCTACCACTCTGCTGCAGGCCTTCATCACCTCATGCTTGGACTACTACAATTGCTGCTGGGAGAGTGGGGTCCTGTCTGCCTAAAGTTGCTCACCACTCTAGTCCATCCTTATTAAGTCACTGAAGAGAATTTTCCTAACCACAGGTCCAACCATATGACCTCTTTGTCAAAAAACTCCAGGGGCTTCCTGTTGGCTCCACGATAAAATACAAAATACTCTTTTTTTTTCATTCAAAACCCTTCATAATCTAATGCCTCCCCCTTTTGTCATCTTTCTACAGCTTATGCTCTGACATGTTCTCTGTGATCCCATGGTGCTGGTACTGGCTGCCCCTTGGACAAGACCCTCCATCTCCAAGTTCCAGGCACTTTCTCTGACTGTCCTTCAGGCCTAGAATATTCTCCCTCCTCATCTCTACCTACTAGGTTCTCTGCTTCCTTCAAGTCCCAACTAAAATCCCATCTTCTATGGGAACCTTTCCCAACTCCTTTTAATTCTAGTTTTTTCCTCCTTTCAATTATTTCTTATTCATCCTACTTGCTTTGCGCATTTGTTTCTTTGTTGCCTTCCTCATCGGATTGTGAGATCCTCCAGGGAAGGGACTTTTTCCTCTTTTTGTATCTTCATGATGATCACAGGTCCTGGCATATAGTAGGTTAATAATAAATGTTTATTGACTAACTATACTATCTCAGGAAATGTCTTTGTTAAAAGAGAATTAAGTCTATGGTCTGATTTTTCATGGGAAGAACACTGGGGTGGGCTCATAAGCCATGGCAGTAGTAGTCATAGACAATAGTGTTAGCTTTAAACCCCTGAGAATTGTCATATGCAACCTCGGACCATGCAAGCAAGCTGGAATACAGCTTCTGAGGGTGAGGCCATCACGAACCCTCTGTTTGTATATGCCATGGTAAAGGTGCATGCCAGGCCCCATTATGGGTGAGCAAGTTCACATGACTCAAAACATTTCCTTAATATTTCTTTGTCGATGTGGTTCTGGTTGAGTTCTCGTGGCTGTCACTCAAATATCGAGCTTTTTTATTTCGGCCTCAGCCCTTTGCCATTTCATTCCATCTAAAAGTAAATTGTTTACAGTTATATTTGACTTATTATTATGGTTGCTGTTGTTAATATTATCACCATAACATCTCCTTTTCAGATTGATAGAATCGATCTGATCAGATAATAGTCCTGAGACATGTCACTATCATTTCAACATTCTTTTATATTTAGTGTCTTACAGATTATTCTATGGTAGATAAAATGACTGTTCCTTGTTTTGAAATAACTTGTTCCTCATGTGTGCTCATCCTCTGTGGGTTTGCCAAAATCATCCTTGGTACAAGTCTGGTAACAGAAAGAACAATAGACACTTAACTTCACCAAGATCCCCAGGATTTTGATGCCTTTTGCAAAGTCTCTATATTTTGAAACGTTTCATTCCATATATCTTGGAGAGTACAAGTATTTGAGATGGTCTCAGCTATTAAACACATTAAAACATGTTTACAGATTGGTGCTGTCTTAGTGTTGAGGACAATAGTTCAGTCTGTGATAATGAGCCAAGTTCCAGCACAGTTTATTGGTTGAGTTCTCCAGAATCTTTTCAAGTCTAGATTTGTGATATGGAATTTGTCCTCAGTCAGTCCATAACAAATAGAGAGTCTCTGATTCTAGCCACCAGGTCATGGCTTCCTAGTCATTCAACAGGTATGATATTTTTACAACTTGGAGTGATATTTTGCTGTTAGTTTCTACTATTTCCTTACATGATCTACATTTATTACAAGTTTAGCTTCCTAATGTATATAACACTTGTTTAGTTTCTGGTGGCAATGACCTCGTCCTGAATTACCCCCAAAATCCCTTTATTTCTACAAACAAATACATGTGATCTAGCCATGTGTTTGAGGCCTTTGTTGACATATTCTTGGCTGAGGCCATGTAGATGTTGCCCATGGAGGGTGTTTTGATACTGTTCTTGGATCTTAGCTATTCCATAGGCTCCCTCTGGAGGTAAGTCACTTTTGCTTTCTTTTGACCAATCCAATGGCAAATAGTCTTTATTTTTACTCAATCAAGTGATGCTTGTTTTAAGCACATTTCTATAGGTTTTTTTTTTACTCTATTAAAATTACTATTAATTTTCTTTCTCCTTTTTTTTCTTGGTAAAAAAAATCATTTTAGTAAAGATTCTCTTAGTAAAGAGAATAGATCCTTTGTATAGATCCTTTAGGGCAGGGATTTTTAACCTGACATATTTGAACTTGGTTTATTTCAACATAATTGGTTTCCTTTGTAATCCTATACACTTTGTTTTCTGAATTTAAGACCCCTTCTGAGAAGGGGTCCTTAGTCTGAGGATTCCCTGACACAGAAAAACTCCTCGATTTAGGTTGATGGGTCCTGTGTTTTGTTCCTCTTGTACAAGCTTTTGTTAGGACATTTCCTTAATACATCATGGTCCATTTTACAGGTCTGAAAATGTTCATTAAGTCTGGCTTTGTGGTGAGAAGCTATTTTCAAGCATCTGAATCCATGCTCATAGGAGAAGGATTAAATTTGTTCCAAATGGCCTGGGAGCTTGGTGGGTTGGGGTGGGGGTGGGGCTGCTTGAGCCTTCAGGCCACCCCCAAATGGAATCAGCTGCCTTAAGAAGGCTGGGCTCCTGTCCTCCAAAGATCTGGAATCAGTGAAGTAGTAACCTCTTGTTGGGGGTGTTATACACAAGACATTTTTCAGATATAGGTTGGAATATTTGGTGACCACTAACTCCAACATTCTGCATTTCCACAAAAACCAAAAGAACCAAACCTGATCAAACTGTAACGCCATTCCACCCTTGGCATCTTTCCAAGCTCTGGAAATGTACTCTAGCAGAGGAGGAGAGCTCCTCACTGTCTCTCCTTCCATTCCTAGGCTTCACCAGAAGCCCAAGGAGGCTCAGGCCCACCCTGGGGGAGCATCAGACCTCATAGGCCAAACTCAGAATCTCCTGGCTCAAGGAAAGGGCCAGGCCTTGCTTTGCCTCTCCCTCACCTGAGGCTGGGGGGGAGGGGAGGGGCAAGCAGGCTTGGGGATCCTCTGGAGGCCACGGCATCACAAACCCCACACATATTGAACCCCTCAGGCAGCTTCCTGATGCTCACAGTCAGGGACCTGAACCTCCTGACCCCCAACATCTTATTAGAGCCTGTGGAGGACTGGGCTGTGAAGGGGGGGGGGGTGGGGAGACCCAGGAGACCGCTGCTGGCCTTATTCTCTTCGATAATTCATTCAAGTAAGCCCCGACAGAGCGGGGCCTCGGCTTTGATGTTCAAGCCTCCTAATTGGAAGGAAGGGAAGTGTTAGCTTGTCAGCCTCTTAGTTGATCATCCAATGCGCCAAGAGGTGGCCGAACACCGGCTTTCTCACCCCGGCCCAGAGACAGGCCCGCCGCCTGCTTTTTGTTAAGATGTTTAAACTTTGCATCTGTCTTGCAGAAAGTTCAATTGCAGATGTCAGTGGGCCTCCCGTTTGCCCCCTCCACGTTCCACGGCCCGGGCCAGCCGGGCCCTTCAGCATGGCAGGGCCTCCCCGGCCCCCTAGTTAGGAAGATGGGAGAGGCAGCCCCGGCCTGTGGCCAATTACCCCATTACAACAGCAGGCTGGGAGCCCAGCTCTCTGGGCCACCTCGGGCTCCGCTCCCGGCCCGTTTGATCTACCTGTCGGGGATTGTCTCATCTCCCAGGCATGCTGCCTCCCTGTATC
>CM053581.1:5697238-5723284 GCA_028627135.1 Pseudochirops cupreus | reverse complement strand
TAGACCCACTGCCCAATCACAAAGCTACAAGGCACGGGCATTCCTGGAAAACAAGCCTGGCGCCACAGGCTCCACGTGACCACATTCAGCCTATTAGGGAACAGAGTATACTTTCAAATATCCGAGGGTCCTCAGTCACGTAGACACTTTAGCAAAGGGCCTAGGGGCAGGGAAGATCTTCAGATTCCCATAACACTCCCCCAGAGGAGGAGAGGGGGGAAAGAGGGGGACTCTGCCAACCAGAAGCAGGTCACGGTGCATTGAAGCACGATCCCAGGCAGACAGCGCAGCACGGTGGCCTAGCCCAGCTCGTGGCGTCGGGGATCCAGGTTCCAGTCCCCCGGACCTTCCTGCTGGCGCCTTCCCGCTGCAGTTACATCCAACTTGTGATGCGGTGAGTCTCGTTTGTCCGTAGTCCTCGACACCTCGTCTTTCCCAAGACAGATCGTGAGCCCCTCGGGAAAAGGAACAACTGTCTTTTACCTTTCTTTGTGTCTCTAGGGCTTAGCTCAGAGCCTGACAAACAGTAGGAGCTCCATAAATGCTTAGTGACTTCCTGAGTGACTGCCCTTGGGCACCACATACTTCGGTGGAGGGATTGGAACCAGCACTTTGGGGCTGTATCTCCAGAGCGCTCAGCGGCGGTATGAGGAAAGCCTGAACTGGAACTCTGGCTCGGACTCTGTGTGTAATTGAACGTCAGCCTCAGCTTCCTAGGGGTTGGGCTCGATGGCCTCTGCTCTCCCCCCCCCTCCCCCCCCCCCCCCCCCGCCACGGTCCTACTTTGCTCACGACCCTTTGGGGGACTTTAGGCGGGTCATTGCCCCTCTTAGGCCTCGGTGTCCTTCTTTGTAAAATCAAGACATCAGAAAAATTACCTCAAAGGCCGCTTTCAACTTTAAATTCGTGGTCCTATGATGATCTTCATAAACTCACTTTCCAGGGCAGCGCAGTGAACAGAGAACCGGCCCCGGAGTCAGGCTGAATTCGAATCGGACCTCAGACACTTAACACTTACCAGCTGTGTGACCTTGGGCAAGTCACCTAACCCTAATTGCTCTGCCCTCCACCCTCCAAAAAGCAAAAAAAAAAAAAAAAAAAAAAGCTCATTTTCCTCAGCTGCAAAAAGAAGTACCCTGTGATTCTGACTTTGCCATTTGTTATCTGTGTGATTTTGGGTAAACCACCCTCTCCAGGCTTCATCTGGAAAATGGAGCCATCTGACTAGATAAATCTCCTGATCCCCCAAAGCTCTAACAGTAACAACAATGGAAATACTGAACCTGTCTATAGCAGGGTGTGTTTGCAAAGGTCTCTACTTAATGTCTCACTCGAGTTTCACAAGAGCTCTATGAAGTGATCTTATCATCTCCATTTTACAGATGAGAAAACAGGCATAGAGGTCAAGTGACTTTCCTAGGGTCATACAGTCAGTAAGTGTCAGAGGCAGGATTTGAACCAAAGTCTCCCTACCTCTTCTTCTAACACTCTGGCCATCCTCCTGTGCTTTAGCTTCCAATCCCATGCCCCTTATGAAAAGGATGGGAGGGGGACTTGTTCTGGGGCTTGGGAATAGGAGGGGATATTCTCAATCAGAGAGAATCTTCAAGTCTTACAGGAAGCAGAGGTGGGGTGGATGAAACAAGGATGTGGAGGGTGGAGCAGATTCCATTCCCTTCCTTCTCTTTTGGAATATCAGGATGTTTGTCCTTCTCCAGTCCCTCAGTCTTGCTCCTGCTTTCCACAGTCTCTTCAGCATCACCGATGGGGGCTCATTCATCCCCCACAACTCTTCAAGGACTAGAGGCTGCAGCTCAGCAACTCAGGGACTCTCTTCTTCTGCCTTTGCCTGGGCCTTCATTCCTTCTTAGCTGTCCTTGGGCTGTCCTTTCCAGGCCAAACAAGATAGTGGAGAAAATGAAAGCTAAATATTGAGCGAATCTGGCATGAATTAGGCTTGCTGGCTCTGACTCCTTATATAATACGGGGGTTGGGGCGTAGACAGCTGAGGCCATAATGGCTTTGGTTGGTTCGGTTGGATTTTATCTTCAGAGAATTAGGCTCATTGGATCAAAGACGCTGAGCTGTAAGGGACTTTGGAAGGCACGGGGCCCAACTCCCTCCTTTTAGCGATGAAGAATTCCCTTCCGATACCATAGAAATTCAGGTGGTGTGTGTGTGTGTGTGTGTGTATGTGTGTGTGTGTGTGTGTGTCACTCAAAGCCGCCTATATGGCATGCAGCTGTGCCAGGATTTGAACACAAGTCCTAAGCTTCAAATACAATATTGCACTATTGCAAAGTCCGGTGGCCTTTGGACAGTGCAGACAGAACCCAAGGGGCTGATGGGGAGTAACCGCCAATGACAACTGAGGTGGTCAAGCTCCATCCTGAAAGAGCTGGCAGAATGATTACTGCCCTCGCCCAGATTGATAGGACCCCAGTATATGAGAGAGACACCAAGGATAGGCCATCAAATAAATACTGCCCCGATTTCCCTGAAAGGGGGAGGGTGGGGACTGCCAACCCGAGACCAGTGAGCTTTCCAGCCAGCCAGAACGGTGCCACATCCGCAGATCACCGGAGCGCAGATTGGAGCATGATAAATGCAGGGCAAGAACTCAGTGCATTCTTCGAGATCAGATGACGGAAAGATCACTTCCAGATTGGGGCCGGGCCGTGGGGGAGGGGAGGAGCCGGGAACATTTCACAAAGGAGGTTTGCGACTGAGGCTTTGACTTAGAAACAGAGGAGCCGGGACTTTATTCTTTCTCTGCCGGCCACTAGCTGGGTGACCTGAAGCAAATCAGATAACCTCTCTGAGCCTCTGGCAGGGCTCAGCTGGAGACCAGGGGTCCACTCAGATCCCATGCCCGCTGTGTTTAGTACCGGTCTAGTTCATTCTTTCAGGAATTTCAGTGTGGAGTAGGAGAGATGGGGGGATGGGCAACTGGCAAGGCTCAAAGGAAGTCTTTCTTTTCTTTTCTTTGGAAAGGGAGGGGGCAGAATGACCCTTGTCAGGCAGAGAGGACTGCCGGGGATCCGCTGCCCTAATCACGGCCTCATTTCCCAGCTCCCTCCTTTCATTTGCTTCCGAAGGCTCAGGCTTTCCAGAAGGGTCCTCCCCAAAGTTCCAACAGACCGAAGGAAATTGTGTAATTGGATGGGAGGTGAGGGAGGCGGCAGAGCTACAGTTAAATGTTGGTAAAATGCCTCGCCCACATGAGCTGATTTATTTCTCACGATAACCCTGTGCAGGGGACGGGCATTGGTGTTCCCATCTGGAAGATGGGGAAAAGGGAGCTCCAATGGGAGGAGCGGCTCCTGCTATCACACAGTGAGTAGGTGGCAGCCCCGGGATTTGAATCCCAGACTCCAAGTCAGGAAAAGTACTCCGGACTTGGAGCAGAGACCAAGCAACCCCTCAGTTTTCACCAGCATAAAAACGGGCATTTAAATACTCACCCCTAGCACCTTCTTTGGGAAATAGTAAGGCTTACAGAAATGTGAGGTCGTGCTGCTATTTTTTGTGAGCTGGGTGTTTGTGATAAGGAACTGTCCTTCCATGCCATTCTATTGCAGTATGGACTGCAGGCCCAGTACGGGTGAGGCGCTCTCCTAGGTGCTGAGGGTCTCTGCCTTCTCAGTCTAATGGGGAGCTGCTGCTGGTGCACAGTGTGCACAGGTGCACGCTGGAGCATCACCACGTTATTTCTCTCAGGGTCTGATGTCGAGTATGGATTTATTTTTTACAGCAAGTTTAGTTTCACAGTAATCGCTCCCAGTTATGTGATGGCTGGTCATCATGAAATACTTCTCAGATGTTATGACATTTGGTCCTTGAACCAACCTATGAAGTTAAAAGCCTGGAATACTGCTCCCATTTAACAGATGAAGAGACTGAGACCCAAAGCCGCCCAGCTGTTGAGGGGCAGAAGTAGGGCTCCGATCCGGGTGTTTGACTTCAAGCCCTGTATTCTTCCTCCCTTATATAATAGTGACACCAATCATAATAATACTAACAACTATATAACTATATTTATAATATAAATATCATATATTACTCTAAGATTCACAAAGAGTTTTTATATATATCTCATTTTATCCCTACAGTAACCTTGGAAGGTAGGTACTATTAGTATCCCCCTTGTACAGATGAGGAAGCTGAGGCACATGTCAAGTGAGTTGCCCAGGGTTACACAGCCAGGAAGTGCCTGAGTCTGGATTTGAACTCTCATCTTCCTGACTCCTGGTCCAACACTCTATCCATCCCACCACCGGGCTTCCCTGCTTCCATCCTGCGGGTTTGACTCTGTTGCAGGAATCACTTGTTCCAAATGCCTGGAGAGTGTGGATTCTTCTATCTGCCTGGGAAGCATTTGTGGGCACTTGGCTTCAGGCTGGCCATGATTCCAAGGCCAGGGACTGACCCTGCCCACAGGGAGCTCTCAGTCTGCTAGTGTGTTGACATGGGTACAAAGCACAGTGAGGGCCAGTGAGTGAGAGATTGCTTCTGGTTCTGGGAAATGAAGGAGGCAGGCTTCCTGGAGGAAGAGGATGGCGTCCCAGCTGCAGACAAGGACAGGAGTGAAGATGGGGGGTTTGGTGGGCATGGAGAATGGCATGGCCAAAGGCTCTGAGGAAGAAAAGGCCAAGCCCTGCTTGGTGGAGGGCGAGGAGGCCAGTGGGACCAAAGACCAGCGCTGAGCAATAAGGAGGGAGAGGCAGGAAGTCTCGAGTCCCCAAAGGATTTTCCTTATGTACCTTTAGGAATATTTCCAGGAAACGGTGAAATAAGTAAGGCTCACCTCCTAGTGGCAGGATATTCCAGGCACAGGGCCCTGAATGTGAGTCCTAATGACCTGGGTTTGAATTCTGAGTGCCCTGTGTGACCATGCTGTTCTCCTTTGAGGGCCTTAGTTTACTGATTTGTAAAATGAAAGGGTTGGAACTGGTGATTTTTAAGAGGCACATACAACAAATGTTGTATTTGTGCTCAAACACCATCTTCCCAGTTAGAAGAAGGGAGGGGTGCAGCCGAAGGTGATGGGGGGGGGGTCTTAGTGGACAGCAAGCTCCGTATACATTGATGGTGTGACTACTAAGGAAGCTCCTGCGATCAGAGGGTGTATTAGGAGAGACGCAGTTTCTAAGGAAAAAGAAAGGATCTGCCCCCAGTTTTCTGCCCTGGCCACATCACACCTGGGGTGTTGTGTTCATGTCTGGGCATCATGTTTAAGGAAAGACATTCACAAATAAACCGGAGAGAGGCCAGAGTCTAGTGACCTGAGAAGTCTTGAATCATTTGAAAGAGCTTGGGTATTTAGCCTGGAGGAGAGAAAGGCTGTTTGGATGCATGATGAGGGTCCCAAGTGGAGTCCTGAGTCCTCTAGGGGACTTTGCCAAGAGGTCACCCAAGGCAACGCCTCCTAACGATTATGGAATGAGTGTCTCTGGGTGTGGCAGGAGCCCCCTAATTTCTGGGCATCAAACAAAGACTTTTTTGGTATGCTGCGGTGGGGGGCACATCTTATGACCCATTTGTCTTGCTAGCAGCACGCATCTATGAATAATTCCACGTGACATCACTGTATGCTCTTAAGTAGGTTAAGCATTTCCCCTACAATGCTTTGATACTACTAAATTATATAGGATATCATTTCTCAGGGGAGCAGACTCTTGAGGCAATAAAAATAGCATGTTTAAGCCTCCTCTCCAGAAGTCCAGCACATTCCCTGCTGCTCTGAGGAAGCCGACCTGAATTATGCCTGAGTTCTTTCCATTGCTGACATTCCACGGTCTGTGTTTCAGCTTCCTGCCTTGTCTTGAGACCTCATCTCTACATTCTAAGGTCCTTTCTGGCCCTAGCTTTCTCTGTTCCAAAAACCTGTCCAGATCTGACATTCTCTGTTCCCGGTTCCTATGACCCCCTAAGCTGTGAACTTCCAAGTTCTAAGGTTCCCCTCAGCTTTAACTTGGTATGTGTTCTAAATTCCCTCCCACCTCTGACATCCTCTGTCCTGAGCCTCCCTCCCACCTCTGACATTTGATGTTCTGAGATGCCTTCCAGCTCTGACAATCTCTGTTTTGTGTTGTACCGACTTTCCTGGCTCTGACATTCTGTGGTCTAAGGCCCCTCCCAGCTCTGACATTCCATGATTTCAGACTCAAGGTAAGTAAGCTCCTCTCTGGCCTTGTGTCAATAGTAATTTAGATGAAGTTTCTGTCAAGAGAAACATTGACCCCAAAAGGAGCAGACCAGATTGCTTTGAGTGGAGAGCAGCCTCTGGAGGCCCAATTAAGTTAAGCGAGACAAGGCCAAGCAAAAACTTCCGCCTGGATCAAATTAAGCCTTATGACCAGACAGGGGTGGAAGAAGGGCCTGAGCATTTGGGCTGTGGAAAAACCCAGTCCAGCAGAATTCACAGGCTGCTTCTGTCAACGGGCTACTCACCTTCTTAGCCTAGAAAAAGGGGTCCCACTGCTGGGATGGAAAACCCACAGATATTCCAGGGCCCTGTGGATGGTGTCCATGCTCAAGATGGGGGCAGGCAGAGGAGGGACCATCTGTTGGTCTTAGACTTAGCAAACCTGGGAGCCAATCTCCCTCTGAATGGCTGACATCTGTGTGACCCTCATTTCACTGGCCTCAGTTTCCCCATCTGCCTAATGAAAATATCCTTATTTCTTGGGGATGTGAAGAAAATCGAGCTGAGTACCTCAGTTTCCTCGCAGGCTGTTGGGAGGTTAAAATGCTTTCCAATTTTAAGATGTCATGTTCCGATTATTATTATCCCCGATGCAGTGACAGATGCTGCTATGTACTGACTGTGAGACCTGGGGCTGTCCCTTGGCCTCTCTATCCTCTAGGCAGCTCTAGAAGGTTCTGTGTTGTAGAAGGGAGTTTCCTTACCTGGGAGCTCCCCAGACCAAAGAAATCTCAGGTCTGTTCCCTTGTTCCTTTATTTCTATTACTAGTCTTATTAAATTTGGAGCCATTGACTGTGAGAAACAAGACGTTAGGCTGTCAGAGGAAGTGGCTAAGAAAGCCTCAGACACTTTCCGGATGACGGCTGGAGCCCCCTGCTTTTGCCAGGACAAGCTCAGGTCTCGAATAGCTGAGGAGGGGGCGAGGCGGCGGCTTCTTCTGCTAAATCCTTGGAGGGAATTAATTGGTGCTTTGCTTTTATTTGTGGCTTCCAAAGGCAGCTCATAATTAAGGCTCTGAGTGTCCCTCCTGCCACCCTGGGGGCAGGGCTTCAAACCCAGAAACATCGGAGGCGTGTTCCAGGAGATACTGGTTAGGCAGAAATTATTGGGAAATGCACTCTCTGCCAGTGATTAGAAGAGAGCCAGGGCTAAATTGAAACCAGGACACAAAACCACCAGGAACTTCTCTTGCCAACCACAGACTGGGATGCAATTTCAGCTGGACTGTAGTGAGCCGTGCTTGTGCACCAAGGAAGATAAAAGATAGCTGATCTGGAGAGGAGCCTGGCTGAGGACCTCAGACTTGATGGTCCATTAGAAATCATGAAAAGTACGATAGAGGAAGTCCAATGGGGATCATTACTGAAGGCTAACACCTTTTCCCTGGTCTTCCTGGGGCTTGCAAAACCTTCTCAGGGTCTGAGTCTGAGCAGAGAGGCCATGGGAAGGAAAGGTTTCAGTGGGGATCTCCTTGATGAAGAAGCTTTCCTTGGAGAATCCTAAGGTGTCAGAGCTGGGAGGGGCCTTAGAGCAGAAAATATGGAATGTCGGAGCTAGGTGAAACTTTAGAACAGAATGTGGGTGTCGGGAGAGAACCTTGAGGATTCGCCAAAACCACTTACTCTACAGAGGAACAACATTGGAGCACTGGGAGAGGTTAAGCGAGGGTCCCCTGGGTGGGCCCCAGTGGCAGAAATGGATCAGAATTCATATCTTCTGACTCCCAGGCCCTTCTCCTTCCCTGTTCCCTCAGCATTTAGAAGCCATTCTGTAGGGGTCATCTCATTCCTCTGGTTTAGCACAGGGTCAGGCATGTCCAGAGAAACCCCAAATCTGTCACTATTCGAGAGAATAGGGGTCAGATAAGAACATCAACGAGACCCCACTGGATGTCATCTGTAGCACCTGTTGAGACTGGGTGGAGGCATTGGATTTCTTAGGTCCTGTTTCAAAATGGCGGCCTTCCAGAGGCTTTGTAGAGACTTAGGCTTTTTTTCCCCCATTGGACAGATAAGGAAACGGTAGCCCAGAGAGGGAAAATCCCCTAGCATCATACAACCAGCTAGTGACAACTTCAGGTGGCAAACAGTTATTCTTGATCCTAGTCCAGGTGTGTTTTGAAGGATTGGGAGGTTTTCTTTGAAGATAATGGATTCATGCATGGATGAAGAAAAAAGAAGAGAAGAGAAGAGAGGGGTAGGGAATGGAAGGGAAGAGAAAGGAAGGGAAAGAAGAAAAGGGAAGAGAAGAGAAAGGAAGGGAAAGAAGAGAAGGGAAGGGAAGAGAAGGGAAGAGAAAGAAGAAAAGGGAAGGGAAGAGAAAGGAAGGGAAAGAAGAGAAGGGAAGAGAAGAGAAAGGAAGGGAAAGAAGAGAAGGGAAGGGAAGAGAAAGGAAGGGAAAGAAGAGAAGGGAAGGTAAGAGAAGGGAAGGTAAGAGAAAGGAAGGGAAAGAAGAGAAGGGAAGGGAAGAGAAAGGAAGGGAAAGAAGAGAAGGGAAGGGGAGAGAAGAGGAGGGAAAAGTTGGGTTCACATTCTATTTCCGACATTTACTAGTTGTGAATGACCCTGGGAAAGTACTTAAGTTCTCTAAGCCTCAGTTTCCTCACCTGTGAAATGGGGATAATAATAACACTTACCTAACAGTGTTGTTGTTATGAGGACCAAATGAGACCATGCATCTAAATGATTTTGCCAAAACTAAATGACTCCAGAAATGTCATCTGTTACAATTAGTCTTCTTTGAATTCCTACTACCACAGTATTACTGTGTGTTTTTCTAACCCCGGGACAACCATATCTAATTAATAACGAGGAGGAAACTTCCCTTCAGGCGTCTCTGGAGACCTTTCTGCTCCTCTCCAGAGCCTTACTTGTTAGCAGCAATAGGAAGCCAACAAGTGCAGAGGAAAGCCTTTACAAAAATCAATTGTGCTCTCAGCCCGTTGTTATTCAGAACAAAGGAGTCAGAGCTAGGTCTGCATTCTTTGCATCTCCTAATCAGAAGCTCCCCTGATGCTGATCCTGCTGCAGCTCAGGCTCCGGCACCAGCATCAGGAAGATGCCCGAGCTTCATTTTCTCCCCTGGAGGCTTTGATTCAACAGCAGCAATATTCACTCGGGCAGCATTGCCTAAGCACCTACTGTGTGCCATTCCAAGCACTGGAAAGTGAAGGCAGAACATGCAGAAGGCCCGGGCCCTGCCCTCATGGAGCTCCCAGTTTGGGAGGGGTTTGGGGGGGGGGGGCGTACATCTGTCTGGGTCAGCCTTACAGAGGACTCGAGGTGGGTTCTGCTGAGCTGTCAGCCCTGGCTCTTGAGTAAGAGCAGAGACTGAAGGAGAGACCCCTTGTCAAGGGTTTTGAAGTCCTAACACATCATGTAAATACTCTTATTAATTATTTAGCTAACTCATTAACTAATTCACTTATAGACAATTTTCTCCCATTAGAATGTGAGCTCCTTGAGGTCAGGGATACTTTTTCCCTTTCTTTATATCCCCATTGCCTGGCACATCATCGTCAACACTTGACCAAAAATAATCACTTGCAATAATGGCTAGCAGGAATTTATACAGCACCCTATGGTTTGCAGAGGGCTTTATAAATACTATCTTATTTGATCCTCATGAAAATCCTGTAGGAGGTAAAGACTATTGTCTCCATTTTACAGATGAGGAAACTGAGACTGGGAGTGGCATTGACCTTGTCCAAGGTCCCACAGCACAGTATGTGTCTGAGTCAGGATTTGAACTCAGACCTGCTTGCTAACTTGTTGTTACCAAGTAAGGATGTTAGAGGTCATTGATCCGAACCACTTCATTTTATAGACTCAGGCACCGAGCCCCAGGGAGATGAAGTGATTTACTTTAGGTCATGCAGCGTGGGACACTCAGAAAGAGGGATTTGACTCTCATGAACTATGTGAGCTTGGCAGAGATGCTCCATGGTGAGTCCCTCAAGGGCAGGGGCTATCTTTTGCCTTTCTTTGTGTCCTCAGAGCTTAGCATGGAGAGTAGGACCCAGAAGGTGATTAATAAAGGCTTGTTGGCTGCCTGGAGGAGTGGCTGCTGTAACTTGAAATGACAGAGCACACGAGCTGCTCCTACCAGGCAGGTACCATTTTAGGGGGCTTCTTCTGAGGTTCTGAGATCTTCTGGTTGCACTCCTTGGAGTGTTGAGCCAGTTTGCACTTCCCTGAGTTTCCCCATTGCCTTGGGCCCCAGTAGACTGAGGGCTGGATGCAGCCTGTCAACATCTCCAGGGAGGTTACTTGGGAGTCATCTGAATAATTCCTGCCCCAGAGAGCTCCTCCTAACAGCTCAGATCTTCTATCCTCGCTCTGACATCTGGCTTCTGGGACCCCCTGGAAGCTTTTTAATTGGAAACACTGGGGAACAAGCGAATTAGGAATGGGCTGTGTCGTGTTTCCATTTGGCTTTTTCAGTGTTGCCTGCAAGCCCACACATCACATTGTTTAATCCGGCAGATTAAACATGCAGACATATTAATGAGGAGGAAATATGAAAAGTGACCACAACTTCCCCAAAGCACTCAGGAGGCTAGACCCTTGGGCTGAATTCAATGAGATGAAAAGCAAAAGGGATAACTGTAAAGTCCTATATGCCAGGAGGCATGACTCAACAGCATTCCCTGGGGAAAAGATGGGGGGTGGTGTAGGGGACTAGAGACTCTACTTAAGTCAGCAGTGGAGTATGGCAGCCAAAACTCAGATTTGATCTTGGGATGTGTTCAAAGTGTCTAGGAACAAAGGGATCCCAGTTCCGCTCCATTCTGCCCTGATCAGACCATTTCTCGATGGTGTCTTGGTCACTACAGCTTAAAAAGGATATTACTGTACTGGGGAGCATCCAGAGGAGGGCTTGAGCCTGGAGTTGGAGTTCAAATCCCAGATCTGGCAAGTACCATGACCTGAGTGACTGTTGTCAAGTCATTCTCCAGCCCTGAGTTTTCTCAACTCTAAAATGTGGGTATTGACCTAGATGACTCCAGATGTCTCTATTATCTCTAAATCTATAAGCCTGTGATGGGAGTGTTTAGTCTCAGGAAATGAAGACACTTGAGACATGAGAGCCATATTCAAATATTCAAAGGCTTGTCTTGTGGAAGACTGGACTTCCCAGAATCACAGCATCTCCGAAACAGAAAGGACCTCAGAGGCTGACTTGTCCAACCCAGACCTGAACAACTGGTCAACTGATCTTCCTCCTTTGGAAAACCCCAGGGGCAGGGAACCCACTACATCCTGCCATAGCCCACACTTTTTTCTCTCCTTTGTCCTTAGAGGAAGAACCAGGAGTGATGAGGCAGATTTAGGCTTGAGTCGAAGGGGAAGGAAAAAAGAAACCTTCCTAAAATGTAGAAAATAGGTTGTTTCATGGGATCTGGGTTCTAATTCTTTTTCTGACACTTATTACCTGTGTGGCCTTGGGAAAGTTACCCGCACTTTTCCGAGTCTCATTTTCTCATTAGCTGGCCTCTGAAGTCCCTTCCAGCCCAGTTTTGGACCTCTGAGCCTAGGAGTCATTTCCAAATAGGCATTGGACTAGATGCCCTCTGATTCGAAAGTCTGTAATTCTTTCATTTTTTGTAGACAAAATATGAGAAAATACGGTAGAAGAAAGGCAACCCTGGGTGTGTGGGTGGGGGGGCGGGAGCAAAACTCCTAGACTGATGTTTAAATCCAGAGGGTCTCAGAAGCAGGAAGGATAGTGAAACCTGTGTCAATTTTAGTCAAGTGTGAAGAAAAACAAACCCAGTTGTGATCCCGGGCTGGCTGTTGGTGCTGGGCGTCTGTCAGCACGTTCCTCAGGGATGGGCTCTTGGAGAGAAGTATAAATGCTATAAAACTGTACTCTGGGGTGGAGTTTGGCAGGGAAAAGAGTTTAACTTTTAAAAGTGCTCTTCCAATGCATTCGAAGAACTTTCAACAACATTGGTTTGGACACTGAGGAAGTTTTCAAGGCTTTGACAATTAAAAAGGGCTTGGACAAAAGATTGCAGAGGCTAATTGTGTCCATCTACATTTTCCTGTGAGCCTAGCATCTCAGAAGGCTAAAATGCTACCCTTGTCTCCTGCTCAACTAGGGTACAGGCAAAAAGAATGTGAGAATCATGGAGACTGTGAGATGGAAGTCAGCAAGTCAATGTGCATTTATAAAGTGCTTACTGTGTGCCAAGTGCTGTGGATATAAAGGAAAACAAAAAGCAATAAACAAAACAAAGACTAGTCAATGGTCTCAAGGTGGGGGAGGTGGACAACATGCCAACAGCTGTGACAAAACTAGTTCTGAACAGTACAAACAGGCGATCATCCTAGAGGGAAGGTCCTGAGATTAGAAAACTTCCTACAGAAGGTAGGACTTCAGTTGAGAATTACAAGCATGGAGGGACAACTGGTGAGGATGTCTGAAGTCAGGAGATGGAGTGTCTAGGTCAGGGAGCAGCAGGGAGACAGATGTTACTGCATCATAGAGGATGTGTACATGTGTGGGGGTCTAAGATGTCAGAAGACAGGTAGGATAGGAAGAGTCGAGGCTCATAAAAGCCAGCAACAGGATGCTGTATTTCATCCTGGAGGCAAGAGGAAGCCGGCAGAGTTTATTGACTGGAGGGCTGATGTGCTTGGACCTGGGCTTTAGGAAGAGCACTCTGGCAGCTAATTGGAGGATGCCGTGGAGGTGGGGAGGGCTTATTGCAATAATTCAGGATCGATTTTATTTGGGTCTGAAGGAGGGCAGTGGCAGTCTCAGAGGGGAGACACTATGGAAGTCTAATCTGCAGGACTTTGCAGCACATTGGATGTGAGGGAGAGTCTTTACTGACATGGAGGTTGTGAGCCTGGGTGTCTGGGAATGTAGTAGTGGTACCTAAAAAAAAAAAACAACAGAGATGTTTAGAAGAGGAAAAGGCACTGGGGGAAAGACCAGCTCAGTTTGGGGTGTGTTGAGTTTGAGATGTTCACAAGACTTTCAGTTCCCTGTGTTTCTGTTGGGCATTTGGAGACATGCGACTGATGGGCAGCAGAGAGGTTAGAGAAGGGGCTTGAGAAGTAGAGGCCAGAAGGTCAGGGCTGGAGGGGAGCTTGGATTGAACTTCAGAGCTGCTGGCATGCAGCCTTGGTGCATTCCCTGCACTCCCTACTTTGCAAGGTTTTCCAACATGTGAAATTCCCTTCCTGGTTCAATTCAGCTGCCACCTCCTACAGGAAGCCTCTCCTGATACCACAAATCATGAGCCATCTGGGCTTCTCAGGTTCTCTTGTTTCCTTCTCTTTTCCCATGCTGTGTCCCCCAGTGGAACCAGAGTTCCTCGAGGGTTCAACCATCTGACATTAATCTTTATCTTTTCAGTGCCTGGAGCATAGTAGGAGCTTAATAATTGCACGTTGGATCAAGGTGAATTGAAGGTCGCTTACACACAACTCAAGAGTGGGGAGGAATTGTGATGACCAGCATCTGGACTCCCCTCCATGGCGCCTGACTGACCTCGGACAGCTCAGTGCCTCTCAATAGGGCCTGTTATCTCATCTATAAAATGGTCGCTTTGGATCAAACAAGAGAATGCTTGTAAAGTGTTTGGCAAACCTTAAAGAACTAAAATGCTGGTTATTGTTACTATTTTAAGGCTCTACCTACCCCTAAAACTTATTCTGCTCCTATGACCCAAATCCAGGTTATTGTCCTTCCCATGGTTCCCTCTGAGTTCTTCAAGTCACTGGGAAGAAATGTAACTGAGCAGCCCAGAATTCAGCACCAGGGGAACCATTCCCGAATGCAGGCACCCCCTGGCCCAAGCATGTGGAATCTACCCTGGGCTTATGGCTTCCACTGCTGTTAAGTGATATTAGCCAAGGTAGCCTCTGAGGACTCTTCCTTTTCTAAAACAGGAGAAGTGTCCCTACCTACAAGAGTCTGTGGGTCAGCCCATGATTAAAATCAATAGACAAGTTGCCACATTGGAATCCAACTCCATCCTGTTCTAGGTAGCACATTTTCCAGGGCATGGTCAGAAGAGAGATCCCAGGTCAGGGAGACCTGGGGGCCAGGCTGTCTGGCAAGTGGGTAAAGCAAGGCGGAGGCCAGAGTTTAAGCTGAAGAAGAGAAGCCGAGAATAGCAGGGGAAGAGAGTCACTGTTTCAGGCTGAACCTATGAGAGGTGCCATAGAGACAACCACATTCTCCGTTCTAACGAAGTCCCTCTTGGCTCAGACATTCTCTGTTCCATGGGCCTCCTCGTCTGAGCTTCTATGTCTTGTGTCTCTGGTGCCTCTAACCGTGATATTCAATATTCTGTGTTCTAAGCTCCCTCCCAGCTCCGACGTTCTGTGTTCTATATTCCAACATCCTTCCCATTTCTGACATCCCATGTTCTATATTCTAAGCATCCTCTGACTGAGACATTCTCTGTTCTTTGTCTTAATGTCTCTCTTAGCCCAGACATTCTGTTCTCTGTCTAATGTCCTTTGTGACCTATGTTCTTAAGTGCTTCCAAAGTGATGTTCTCTGTTCCATGTGCTAAGGTCCCTCCTAGCTCTGGCACCTACTGATAGGTAGGCAAGTTCCATCATTAGAGAAGATCCTCAGCTGAAGGGTGACAGGTGAGGGGGTCAGGTGACTCCTCCCAGACATATAAGCTTCCACTGTCTCACTGGAGGGGAATAAAGATACCCTAGGAGGAACAAGGCTGTTCATACCTTGATTAAGGCTGGTGACCTTGACTTTCTCTTAAGTGAATGTGTGCTAGAAATGCTGGTGGAGCCCAGGCTTCGGGGGAGCTGGCCAGTGCCCACTAGTAAAGAACTTTATTATCTCCTATGGGTAAGTGGAAGCCCCCTCCCCTCCCTTTTAGGCCAGCCTGCTGTTTTTGCTTTGTTCTCATGTTACAGCCCACACGGGCCAAGCAGTAAAGTCCCAGACGTCCCTCCTGGCTGAGGCCCCTGGCACTGGGCCGGGCCCCCTGCGAGTTACAAGGTGTGAATGAGTGAGTCTGGGGGCACTCCAGGCCCAGCCTGGCCAGGCTGGTGGATGCCTGCCCCACAGATGTGCTGGAAGCCTCTGCCGCCAGATGCTTCCCCTCCAGCTTCCAGCTGAGAATTTCTTGGCATTGGAAGGCAGTGATTTCATCAAAACACAAAACATGCTGGGGCTGCTGCTGCAAAGCATCAGTGGGGGCAGCCCAGGGTGGGAATTCACGCTGGGCGTGCTGGGCCGTGGCCCTGCTGGAGGACCACTCACCTCCTGTGACCAAGAGGCCCCTTCTCTCCAGTGCTTCTTCTTGTTGCTCAGCCACCTTGCAGTCATGGCTGACTCTGTGACCCCACTGGGGTTTACTTGGCAGAGATCCTGGGGTGGCTGGCCATTTCCTTCTCCAGCTCATTTTATAGATGAGGAGATCAAGGCAAACAGGGGGAAGTGACTTGCCCAGAGTCACACAGCTAGGAAACGTCTGAGGCTGGATTAGAGCCCAGTCTCCCCATCTCCAGGCCAGAGCACCAGCTGCTATGGGGCCGCCCAGCTGCCTCTAGCACTTGGCCTTGTCAGAAATGACAGGGAGAGCTCTGCCACCCAGCCTTCTCGCTGCTCCCGCTTCCCTCTTGCTCCTTCCATTGACCAGTCCCAGGCCAGGTTGTCTCTCTGCTGGAAGGGGGCATACTTCCCTCGGACCTCAGAGCCCACAGCAGGCACTTAGTAAATCCTTGTTGAATTGAATGGGAATGGATGAAGACAGAGAGAAGAGGAAGGAGGAGGGCAGAGCCAGAGTGGCATGGGTAGAGGAGGGCCAAGAAGGGGCCCCGAGTAGGGCTGGGGGGGCACTGAGGAAGGCCGTGTGGCAGAATGGAAGGATCCCGGGATCTGGAGCCCTGGACCTGGCTCCATATCTCAGCTACACTGCTCTGCTAGCTTTGGAACTATGGGTCAGATGCTCTCTGCCTCTGTTTTCCCCTCTGTCAAATGATGATGATAATGATGACAGACCAATGGATTTTAAACACATTGACCAACAAACATTCATTAAGCCCCCAGCCTGAGCTAGATCCTATGCTAGCTACAGGAGACACAAGAGCAGAAATGAAACCGTCCCTGCCCTCAAAGAAGGAGCATTCGTTTCATGGGGCAGAGGATACATCACCATGCACTTATCACTCATCTTCTATGCACTGGGGAGCGAGGTGGCACCACAGTGCAGAGAGCCATGTGTTCAGAGTCGTGAAGACCTGAGTTCAAATGTGGCCTCAGATACTCACTAGCCGTGTGACCCTGGGCAAGTCACTTCCCCCTGATTTCCTCATCTGTAAAATGGGCTGGAGAAGCAAATGGCAAAACAGTCAAGGACCTCTGCCAAGAAAATCCCAAACGGGGTCACGGAGCGTCAGACACCACTGAAAATGGCCCAACAACGACGATGGACCAGGCACTGATTGAGATGGTATGGACGCGAAGACCAGAGGAGTGCAATGGTCCCTGCCCTCCAGGGGCTCCCGTGCTGGCTCAGGGCTTGAAGGACTCCTGCGTCGAGGTGAGGAGGCCGATGCCTCAGGGGAGCGTCCAGAAGGGAGCCGCCTGATCCCACTTCTCCTTTCCCTTCTCACTCGGATCTTGGCAGCATGAGACCGGTGGGGAAGGGCCGGCTCGCCCCACCCTGGCATCCACCAGCCCGGCCGGTGTCAACCACGCAGCATCTCCATCTCATGTCCTGTTTACAGCAAGCGGCAGCTGGAACTTCCGCGCAAGCCAGAAGGGCAGAGAGCGCAGCGGTGAGCTCACTCCTGTAAGTGGTCTGACCAGTGAGAGGACCGCCTGGCACCTCGGTTCCCGAGCTGTATCACGAGCTGGCAGCACAATGGCCGGCAGCGGCCAGGGAGCTTCCCCCTCCTGGCAGGCACAGGCTGAGTCCCTCGCGGCCGGCCAGGGGCTGGCAGGACGACTCTGTGCGTGTTGCTTGGGATGATACTCATTTACCTGGAAACGTAGACAGGACACTTGTCCCAGGGTGGTTTTCTGTGTGATTTCCATGAACTATAGCTATGTAGAGGGAGAATGCTGGCCGTGGGCACTTCTGTGTCCAGGTGCACAGAGCACTTTCCAGACGTCATCAGCACAACTAAGGGCACAGTGGGTCGCACGTTGAACTTGGACTCCACAGGTCCTGGGTTCAGATTCTGCTTTAGACACTTGCTGACAAGACCCCGGATGAGACACAGCTTTTCTCAGTCTGAGTTTTCTCCCATATAAAATGGGTACAATAATAGGGGCTACATCCCAGAGTTGTTTCAAACATTTGCAAACATTTTATTGCTACATAAATGTAGCAGGGAAATGGCAAGAGGCTAACGCAACCTTGGTGCCTCAGCATCCCTGAAGGGGCATCCCTCGATCCAGCACCAGAATTCCATCCCTCCGGTCTCTGTCCCACCTGACCCTGAGGCAGCAGAGTCTGTGCAATGGGGACCCCTCACTGTTTCCTGTCTGTGTCCAGGGTCTGCTCACCCATAAGAGGGTTTCTCGAGACCTTGGCCTTAGCCTTCCTGGCTTCTTCCTCCCTGGCTTCGTCTTCCCTGGCTGTCCCTGCAGGACACAAGCTGCTTCTGGGCCCTTCCTTTGCTCCCTGGCCCTGGTGCTGGTTTGAAGTTCAAATACTGGCCGGACACTGTCTGTTTGTCCTGGATCAACACTCCCCAGACATTGGCCCCCGCTACCCCCAGCTCTTTTTTCTCTTTTTAAAGGCAGCAAATGTGGACAAATATTAGCTCTGGGACCTGAAGGGGGGAAGTTATTCATTGACTCCCAGACGCCCATGGCTCAGGCAGTGCAGATATGGCCGAGCCCTGGAGTCAGTCAGCTGGTGTGTTTGTGGACCTTTCTTAGAATGAAAAGCCCTCGGCCTTTATCTGTTCCATCAAAGGAGCCATTAGGGAGCCCAAGCCCTGTTGGGGCTCAAGGGATTACCCAGAGGCCTCTCTGAAACCCGCCAAGAATGCTGCTTTTGCCCCTGTCTGCTCAAAGGAATGGGGCAGTGAAGGGGGAGGGGAGCCATGGTCAGTAAAGGCATTTTGAGGGAGCCCACGCAGGGAGCTTGGGGGGAATCTGGGAACCCAGGAGGGGGCAGAGAGCTGGACATGATCTTGAAATCATGACATCTCCAATATGTATTGGCTGAGCCCCTGGGGCCTCCCCCCTCTCTGAGCCCCAGTTTCTACAACCTATAAAACAGAGATTCAGTTCAATTCAGCAGGTCGGCTTACATGCACCTGGCTTTATCTTTTACCTTTAGCTCTGGTGTAGAGATAGGAGTTTCAATGGCCTAGGAAATGTTCACAGGCCCAGAGGTCAGGACAGGGTTTAGTGGGAGGTGATGTCCCACGGGGCTGAAGCTTGGAGGGGGTTGGGGATCCCAAAAGGGGAGGTGAGTAAGGAGAACTGTCCAGCTTTTGGAGGAGTGCGCCAAAGGCACAAGAGAAAAACTGGCCCCATGCCAGTGAAGGGCATGGAGCAGGATACAGACAGGAACAGGGAGGAGACCTAGAACTTCACTGGTCTGGGGGGGAGGGGAGGAAGGGAGCAAGCATTTGTTAGCACCTTCTGTGTTCAGGGTCCCAGGCTGAGCACTGTACACATTTGGTCCTCCCAACAAGGAACTTCCTGGTGAGGAAATGCCCTCCACCATACAAGTTGGTGCTTTTTCTCAGTTGATAGTCTCAGAGTTACCTGGACCATGGAGGATTTAAGTGATTTGGCCAGGAACATGCAGCTAGCTTGTGTCAGAGGTAGTGGGGGCAACAGGAAATGCCTGGAGAGATAGGCTGAAGGCATATTGAGGGGCATTCCGGGTGCCACCCAGACATGTTCATGTCCTCTCAGAGGCAGTAGGGAGTCATGGTGCTTTCTGAGCCAGGCATTGCCGTGGCACCTCAGGAATCTCTGTTTGATGACTGGTGGATGAACCAGAGAGGGATTCCATGGAAGACAGAGAGGTCCTGGGGACTACTGCAAAGCCCCAGCTGAGAGGGGCTGGGGGTCTGAGCTAGGGTGGGAGTGGAGAGAAGAGGCAAGCACCAGGGCCACGGGAGGCTTAGGCGTCTGAGAGGCTGCTGCTTCGGCCATCTCTCTCCCAGGAGACAGAAGTGAGGCTTTGCTCTGGGGCAACAGGGGATGTGTGTCTACAAGGCACCTCACAAAGGCTCTGGTCCTACTGGCTCATTTTGCACCTAGAAGAACAGAGGCCCAGGGAGGTTCAGGCCAGTGACAATCAGGTCACAAGTCACAGAGCTGAAAACCCACACTCTGCTACTGCAGACCCAGCTCCTTTCCACTACCCCACAGGGCAAGTGCAGACCCCGGAAGATGCATTCCTGAGCAAGTCAACACACACCCCAGGAAAACTCTTCCTTTCGGCTGGGTTGGGAGGGACTGGGGATGTTTGCTGAGGTCAGAGAGGGTCACCTTTTCACACTGAGACCAAGGGCCTCAGCTCCAATCCAAGGGGCCTCCTCAGTAAATTACAGCAGAGATAAGGAAGGTGGGGAAGAATGAGGACTCTGTTTGGTGACAGAGTCATGGAGAGAGAGGACATGGGGGAGAAGAAAGTAGGTGTGAATGTTGTCTCTGCCACCTTCTAGCTCTGTCTTCTCAAACAAGTCTCCTCTCTGAGACTCAGTCTCCTCTGGGAAATGGGTGAAATCCATCCTTGAGCTTCCATCCTCACAGGTGTGGTTTGTGGAGGCACATGGGGGTGCCCCACTTGCTTTCTCACTAGGATTTCTATCTGAACCTCCATCCTTGCCTTTGACTTGTTGGCGGAGGCTTCACTTCCAGGATGGATGAGGTTAACTCCTAGATTCTTCCTGGATCAGACCACACGGTGTCTCCTCTGCAAGGCCTTTAGAGTCTGGCTCCAATGGATCTGCATCCTCTCTATACATCACTTCCCATCTTGCCATCTACACCGGGTGGGGAGCCTGAGGCCTCCAGGACAAATGTGACCCTCTAGGTCCTTTTAACTAAGTCCAAGTTTTACAGAACAAAACATTTTATAAAGTTAAAGGGCTGCACTTGAGGACCTAGAGGGCCATCTACAGCCTCGAGGCTGCAGGCTCTCCAGCCCTGGTCCAGATAAATCAGCCTTTCCTCAGTTCCTTACATGTGTTATCTTCCATGCCTGGGACAGGTGCCTTCCCCAGCCTCCCCATTGTGTGTTGATTTGCCTCATTTGAATAGAGGCCTCTTGATGGCAGAGGCTATCTTCCTGTTTGCTCATATTTGCATTCCTGGGGTTTAGTACTGGGCACACAAAATAAATGCTTAACAAACACTCGTTTCTTCCCTTGTTCCCTCCCTTTCTCCTTTCTTTCCTTTCTTCCTTCCTTCCCTCCTTCCTTCTTTCCTTCCTTCCTTCCTGGGGGACCAGAGATCTGAAAGGACAAATGAGACAGCCCTGGTCCTCAAGGAGATTACATTCTAAGAGGGGAAGATAATACAGTAAAGTGAGCTGAAAGTGGGGGAGGCCATCTGCATGGGGCCCAGCGGCAAAGTCCAGAGATTCAGGAGGAGAGCTGTGACAGGAAGGAAGGAGGGCTGGTCTGGGCCTCGCCCCAGAATGGACCAAGTGGCCACTGATTTCCTTTCCCCTTTAGGGATCCTGAGATTTTTTGTGGCTGCTTCCTTCAAAGCCTGGTACTGGTGCAATCTCAACTTTGACTATCTCTGACTCTCCCCTTAAGCTTGATGGATTATCTCTAAGTTCTGAAGTTACTTCCCACCCTTGGAGCCCTGGTTCAGGCCCCTTCTGGTGGGCGGCGGGTCATTCTGGTCACCACTCCTTGGGAAAGACAGGGATAAGCTTGACAGTAGCCAGAGGAGGGGTCCGAGGCCAGGGAGGGGTCAAGAGACCCACAAAGGGCAGTTGAAGGAACTGGGGTAGTTTAGTTTAGAGAAGACTTAGCTTAGAGAAGACTTTGTGATTCCCTGGGACCATGAGTCCCCATCTTCACTCTGCCAGGCTCCCGAGAATGGGAATGAAATTGTCCTTCCATGCCCTTTGGAAGTGGTGGACCAAGGGACTGTGCTCTGGCTCCATCCATCATCCCTGTGACTTCCCTTTACCTGCCCCTGTCTTAAATCTTTTCTATTTGGGTAGGACCTGACAGAGTTCCTGTTCCCTTGGCAGTGGGCCCTCTTCTCACCATAGTGAGATGTCAGAGCAAGACTTTGGAGGAGTCATCAAGTCTCTGGGGCCCTAGACCCTAGAAAGGAAAATGGAGTGCAGGCTGGTCTCCAAAGGGTTGAAGTCTGATGCTTTCCTAGCAATGGCCTCTGGGATTCAAATTTTTCCTGGTGTCTGCTCTTGTTTGTGAGCTGAAAAATCCAGCTCAGCAGTAATTCACACACACACACACACACACACACACACACACACACACACACACACACACACACACACACACACACACACACACACACACACACACACAGCCCACCTTTGACAGAAGCATCCCCGGAATGTGCCTTGACTACAAGGTGGAGATAACAAGTCATTACCTGCCCTGGATCAGTAAAGGAAGGAAGCAATCTTGGGAGCTGTCTCCTGCTCAGGGCCTTCTTCCACTTGGTTTTGTGTCTTTGATTTGGGGGGATGGGGTAGGAAGTATGTAAAAAAATCTCTCTTGTGGTGGGCCATGAAGCTTGGCGACTGGAGCTTCGTTATCCAGAGAGATTTAGAAATGGGTTGAGGGGACTTAGTACATAGAACATGGGCAATAAGAAGGAAAATACATTGGAACATAGAGAATAGAACACCAGAACCCAAAGGCTCTTCTGTACAGAGAACAGAGAATAACAGAGCAGTGAGGCACCTCACAACCTAGAATGTGGAATATTAGAGCTGAGAGGCACCTTAGAATAGAGATGTTAGAACAAGGGAGGACCTTAGAACATAAAAGACCAGAGTTATGATGGGCCTTAGAACATAGAACCAAGAATATCAAAGCAGGAAAGGCTCTTAACATTGTGACATAGAACATGAGATGTTAAAATTGGAAGGAACCTTGGGACGTGAAACATACAATAAGAGCAGAAATGTGATGTTTGTGGAAAACACTATAAAATGTTGAGTCCAAGTGGGGAAGGACCTGGAACATTGAAGAGAGAAGATCACTCAGAGCACAGTGTCTGGGGCATAGGATGCACCTGATAAAAACTTTTGACTTGTCCAGTTGATTATTGCAACAGAAAATAAAGCATGCCAGGGCTGAGAAGGATCCTGGGACAAGGAATAGAGAGTTTCTGGAATGGGAGGGAGCTTACGACTTAGATCAAGCCAGAGCAGGGAAGGGCTAGGAAGACCTACCTTCTCCCACCCCTTAATTTTACAGCTTTGAATTTTAGGCTTGGGAGAGAGTCAGTGACTCATCCAAGGATTGAATCCAATCTAGCAGAGGAGACACAAAGAGAATGAGGAACTCTTACATCCCTGGTCATTGTGTGATGAGTCTATAATCTCTTCATTTCTCAAAGCCTTGGGGTCTCCAGAAGTGGGGAACATGGGGGACATGCTTGGTCACTTGCTGCTCTCCTCACTGGCAATCCTGGCCAGCCCAGAGCTGGTCATTTGGAAGAATGGGAGGACATGGGAGAAGGACCATGGGATGATAAGAGCCCAGAGGTGGAGCTAGAAGGGAAAGTTAAGGTCACCTCTTGTTTTACAGATAAGGCCATGGATGTCAAGTGCCTATAGTCACATAGCTATCCAGAGTCTGAAGCACATTCCAAGTCTAGCTTCCCTCCACCATAACATATGACTTCTTGAGGAGGACCAAAGATCTTATTATCCTTCTTGCACTTGGGATAGGAGCAGGAGGATCCCATGGCTGAAATTTCATTGCTGCTACCTCTGGCAGAACACATGAAGCCTCACTTTGCTTTTTGAAATGAGAGGGTTGAGCCATGTTATATCCGACAGCTTTTCCAGGTCTAGGATTGCGTGTCTTGTGTCCCAGGGTCCCTCCCAACTCTTAGACCTTCAATTCTGAGATCCCTCTTAGCCCTTGCATTCTAGGATCTAGGTTCCAGCTCTGACATTTTATGTTCTGTGGTTTAAGACCCCTTCTAGCTATGACTTTCCATGTTCAAGTCTACTAGCTGTGACCTTCTGTGTTCTATGTACTAAGACCTCTCCCAACTGTGACCTTCTGTGTTCCATGACTTCTGGGTTCTCTGTGTTCTGTGACTTCTGTGTTCAGTGTTCTAAGGCCTCTTCCAGATTTGACATTCTAGTTTCAATTACGTGCTATTAAGAAGTACATGAGGTCAAGAAGAGATTAGTGGCAATGTCATTTGAGGATTCATTGATGGAACTGGGATGTTTAGTTTAAAGGGGAGGGAGGTGATAAACATTTATACAGTGCCTAGTCCATGCCAAGCACTTGGCAGGTATCCTCACCACAACCCTGTGAGGTAGGCTCTAATCTGATCCCTGTTTTACAGTTGAGGAACTAAGGCAGACAGAGGGTAAGTGACTTGCTCAGGGTCACCCAGCTAGTAAGTATTGAGGGTTCAGGTCTTCCTGACTGCAGCCCAGGGCTTGATCCATGACCCCAGCCAGCCACCACTACAGATGAGAAAGGATACTGTGAGAAGCTGCCCTTGGTCCTGAACCAAATATTCTTGGGTTCAGGAGAAGGGCAGCATCCCACAAGACTGATTGAACTAAAGGTTTTTGTTGGAATCTCTCCCACCTGTCTCCCCTCTGACCTTGCCAAGGCCATGCAAAACTACATGATTGTCCCAATTGCTTTCAAGTAATTCAGCTGGGGCTAACATTCCATTTTTCTTACCTTGGGGCCTGTTGCTGAGAGTGGCTGGAAGTTCTGGGTCTTGACTTTTATACTGGGGGAGAAGGGGAGGAACAAGGTCAGGGTGCCCTGGAGGGTCTGGAAGAATGAGACAGAACTGTGCCAACATGCTGAGAACAGAGAGGGCAAGATACTCCCTGCCCACCACCTCAGCACTGTCCTGAGAGAAGCCTGGAAACAAACCCTGAACTTTGCTGTGCACTTGTGAGTAGCCTCAGGAGCTCTGGAGAAATGCCAGCTTGTCTTTCATGACTAAAGGAGACTTTTCAGAACAGTTATCTGTCATCTCCTGGGCTGCTTCCCACCCCAGACCAGTCAAACACAAAGAGAACTTAGAATGAGGTAGGAACTTAGAGAGTGTGTACCAACCAGCCTATCACTCAGAAAGCATTTATTAAGCACCTACTAGTTCCAGGCAGTCTGCAAGGCACTGAGGATACATAGACCATCAAGGAAACAATCCCTTTCCACTCACAATAAGTTTACATTATTTTGGGAGAAACAAGTAAACATTTAATAGATATGTACAAAACAGTAAAAACACAAGGTAGTGTTTTTGGTGGGGAGAAACATCAGGAAAAGCCTCATGATTATACTAGAGTAGAGTTTGGGGGAGAAACTAGGGCTAGAAATTGAGACCTGGGAGTCATATGCAGAGGTCGTAGTTAAATCTGTGGCAGCTATAGAGTTCAACAGGAAACTGATGATGTTCTAACCATCACCCTCTGCCAACAGGGTGGACCAATGTGCTTCCACTTTTCTGCCTACTCCTTCTTCCCCATGCTCTCCCCTTCTCCCCTCCCCCGCCAAAAACAACAAAAACAAATAGACAAATAGGAAGATCAGCCCAGGCCAGGCCCGGATACCTTGGGGAAAAGGGGAGACTTGAAGCAGATAAGGTCTAATGGCTCAGGGTCAAGAGAAGACTCATAATGGACCACAGAAAGGCTCAGCTCCCCAAATCTTACTTTTCTTTTTTTCTGTCAAGGAAAATGGTATTTGGACCAAACAAGTATGACTAAGAAGTAAATAATTCAAGATAAGCAAGGCAAGAAGAGGAAAGAGTGCAAGATTTCCTCAATGATTTGGTTAGCTTAAATGAACAATGGACCAGGGTCCTTAAGGAATGGGCAGATGAGATGGCTAAACCTCTGCTGCCAACCTTTGCATGACCAGAGGGTTGGAAGGGTGGCATAAAGATAAATGTTATTCCAGTTTCCACCAAGAGAAGAGACTATTAGAATCTACAGACCAGAGACCAGAGAGTGAACTTAATTTATAGGCAAAATTAGAGAATGTATTTGAGGGGTGGTTAGCGAGCATCGTGAAACAGAAGCTATGATCTCGTGGAGTTTCACCAGTGACAATGACTATTTCTTCTTCTACTTTTAAACATCCTTTTTATTGGAAAGCCAGTGTTTTGGAAGAAGGGAAGACCTTAAATGTATCAACTTTTGTTTCATATTTTTAGAAATGTCAAAAATTATTATCTGCACAATTTCCTTTCTGATGTACATTTCATTATCTTCAATTCATTGTGCTCTTAGAAACAGTAACTGAAAATCATTTTTTTATCTGCAAGTTGAACTTTCACAGATAACAACAAGGAAATAATTTCCTTTTAGCATGTCACATGACTGCAAGTGCCAGGCTGGAGAACTGGCTTGTAGGCTGTGCCTGGGAGCCCTCCTCTCACCTTCTCAGCTCTGCAGCAGAGATCATCACACAATACGCATGTGTGTTTGTGTGTGCACAAGTATGTCTGTATGCATGTGCATATGTGTATACATATATATTTTTAACATTTGATTATAGAACTTTAAATTCTAGATTCTTTCCCTTCCTCCCTCGTTACCCATCCCCACTGGAAGGACAAGCAATTAAATACAGGCTGTACATGTATAATTACACAGAATATCTCCACAGTGGGCATATTGTGAGAGAATGATTATATGTCCCTCCTTCCTATTCTG
>CM053581.1:5680680-5696738 GCA_028627135.1 Pseudochirops cupreus | reverse complement strand
TTACACCCCTCTTCTTTCCCTCTACTGTAATAGGTCTTTGAGCCTTTTCATGTGATGCAATTCACCCTTTTCTGCCTCCTCCTTTCCTCTTCTCCCAGTACAATTCCTTTTCACCACTTAGTTTTTTTTTTATCATCACATCAAAGTCAACTTATATCCATGCCCTGTCTATGTATACTCCCTTTTAAATGTTGTAATAATGATACAGTTTTCAAGAGTTAAAAATGTTACCATCTCTTGTAGGGAGGTAAACAGTTTGCCCTTATTAATAACATGTTGTCATTTTTTTTCTTTCCCATTTACCTTTTCATGTTTCTGTTTAGTCTTGCATGTGAAGATCAAATTTGCTGTTGAGCTCTTGTCTTTTCATCAGGAAGGTTTGGAAGTCCCCTATTTCATTGAATGTCCTTCTCTTCCCCTGAAAGATCATGCTCAATTTTGCTGGGTGGTTGACTCTTGGTTGTAATCCAAGCTCCTTTGCCTTATGGAATATCATATTTCATGCCCTATGATCTTTTTTATGTAGAAGCCATGAGGTCCTATATAATCCTCACTGTGGTTCCATGATGTTCAAATTGTTTCTTTCTGGCTGCTTACAGTATTTTCTCTTTGATCTGATAATTTTGGAATTTGACTACAATCTTCCTTGGCCTTTTCAATTTGGGATCTCTCTCAGGAGGTGATCAGTGGATTTTTTCTATGACTATTTTACTTTCTGGTTCTGGTACCTCAAGGCAGTTTTCCTTGATTATTTCCTGAAAGATGCTGTCCAGGTTCTTTTTTTCATCATGACTTTCAGTTTTTAAATTATCTCTCCTGGATCTATTTTATAGGTCAGTTGTTTTACCAATGAGGTATTTTACATTTTCTTCTATTTTTTTCATTGTTTTGTTTCTTTTTGATTGATTCTTAATATCTTAGAGTCATTAGGTTCCACTTACCCAATTCTAATTTTTAATGAATTATTTTCTTCTATTATATTTTGTGCCTCCTTTTCCATTTGTCCAATTCTACTTTTTAAAGACTTGTTTACTTCAATGTACTTTCTTTTCCCATTTGGTCAATTGCATTTTTAAGGAATTGTTTTCTATAGTCAATTTTTGTCCTTCCTTTTCCAAGTTATTGACTCTCTCTTGCATACCTCTCATTTCTTTTCCCAACTTTTCTTCTACCTGTTATTTAACTTTTAAAATCCTTCTTGAGTTCTTTTAAGAAGGTTTTTAGAACTTGTGACCAATTCATATTCCCCTTGGAGATTTCAGATGTTGGTATAGTGACTATGTTGCCCTCCTCTGAATTTGTTCCTTGATCTTCCCTGTCCCCATAATAAGAATCCATGGTCATTGCTCATTTCTGTTTTTTGCTCATGGTATTTGCTTATTTAGTGGCTTTTAAAGCTGAGTTCTCCTGCTGGGGCACAGGGGGCACCAATCCAAGCTTCTTGTGCTGGGATCCCAGGACCTGGTCACTGTCTCTGTGTGCTGGGGCCTCAGGTGCTGGCAGCTGGAGGCTGTAGGGGTCTGGCAGCTTGCTTGATGCTGAGCTGGGGTCAGCAACACTGGGGCTCTCAGGGTGGGGGTAAGGAGTCTGGTCCCAGAGGATACCTGCTCATCTGAGTTTCTTTAAACCACTAGAAGGTTTGGCTCCTGGAGGATGTCTGCCAGCTTGGGACTATGCCTCCTGGAGTCATGCTTCCTCGAGTTGTGGTGAAACACAGGGAGGTTTGGCTGCTGGAGAACACCAGCATACATGGTGGTTTTCTGAGCAGGTATCTACCAGTTCCCCTGCCTGTGCTGAGGTGCTGGTGCTTGCCTCCTCCACCACCCTGGGGCTCAGGATCTCCCCATGGTTTGCTAATATGGGGCTTGCTTCTGGCTTGCTGGGATGCCTCCCATTCTGTACTGCTCCCCCTCCCCCAGAGTGACAGGGTTATTTTCCATTCATCCCCCAGTCTTCCTGGGTTACATGACTGCTATGCCCTGTCTTTCTCCTGGCTCAGCTGCTTCAGAGTTTTTTTTCTGGGCTTTCAGAAGTCAATAAGGGAGGGTGAGAGCAAGTTATTTCTTACTTCACCATCTTGGCTCCCAGAAGTCCTGGCTTTTTGCTCATCATTTCTTATATCAAAATAGTATTCCATTACATTCACATACCACAACTTATTCAGCTATTCCCCAGTTGATAGATATCCCCTCAATTTCCAATTCTTTGTCACTACAAAAAGAGCTACCGTAAATATTTTTGTTCATTTAGGTCCTTTCTCTTTTTTATGGTCTCTTTGGAATATAGACCTACTAGTGGTATTGCTGGCTCAAAGGGTATGCACAGGTTTATAGCCCTTTTGGCATAGTTCCAAATCCTTCTTCAGAACAGTTGGATCAGTTCACAATTCCACCAGCAGTGCATTAGCTCAACAAACATTAATTAAGCATATTTATTATGCTTATTATTAAGCATATTTATTATGCTTGGTGCTGAGAACAAGATGGATAATAAGATGGCAAAGATTTCATCTCCCACGTCTTCATTTCTGTAAAAACTGTATCCCATAATTAGATCATGAAATTAGGGATGAAAAGAATATTAGAGGCCACCTAGTATAACCTATCATTTTACAGGTAAGGAAACTGAGGCCCAGACAGGTTCAGTGAGCTGACCAAAGTCACACATGTAGTAAATGGCAAAGCCAGGATTCAAATCCAGAGTCACAGATTCCATGTGGAATTTATTGACAAAGTGTTACCACAGTCAGGATGGAAGGGCACATGAGCCATGAAAGCAGAAGGTTAGTAGCCACTGCCTATGGACTTCAAAAGAGAACCAATCTCCCCTGCCCCGCCCCCCATGAGACTATCATTGGTCAGTAGACAAAAGGAAGGAGACCCAGAAACTTTGTACTAATCTTCCCTAAGCTGCTCTCATACCGTGACAACAGAGCCTAGAGAGAACAAGACACTTGGGAGGACAGACCTCTTTGGGGGCACAGCCGTGCAACCCTAGGGAGTTCTTGTCTCTGTATTTTGCTATATTGTCTGTGTCCTGTCCATAATACACTATGTATCTTTGCAAATATAGAGGGGCCCCTTCCTTACTTAAACACAGCTTCCTTCTGGGGTTACAACTGAAATGAAAAGATTGTCATTTTCTATTTTTTGAAAAGAATTAGAAAAAATTAGTCTTTTTCAATAAAAAAAAATACTGCCCCCCAAAAAAGGGAATTGAGAGGAATGATTTTAGAAGAATACAATAGAGTGCTGAATTAGAGAAAAACATTTTTTCCATCCCCAGAGCTGCTGTTTCAATACACTGAGAACTTTTTTGAGTAATCCCTTACTACTTAAATTCAATCTATTATGACAATTTTACATTAATCTAGAGACTCTCACCCACAGGAAGATGAGACAGTGAGTTTGGCATTGTCCCAGACCCTTGGGGTCATCTATTTACAGCTAGGGGCTCCAGGAGATAGTATTTAGTCCTGTCCCTTTATCATGCACATGAGGAAATGGAGAGGCAGAATCGCGACACTGCCCAAGATCCTACAGGGAGGAAGGCAGGTTCTGACCCCCATCCTCTGGCACTGAGTAAAGTCCTCTTTCTACGAGGCCTCTTCAAGAATGTCCTTTCAAAAAGCAGAAGAGTTGACAAATTTGTGTATCAATAATTTCATTCTTCAAATAGGTGAAGGAAATGACCAGGAGACCTGATCTTGACCAAAACAGAAGTTGTGGGGCCTTGGAAGAAAGAGGCTGTGCCATCTTAACTTCTCATCAGGAAACAGGGCAGTACAATGGAGGACCTGGGCAGCATCACACTCCTGGCAATACTGGTCTGTGAAACTAGGCAAGTTCCCTGACCTGTCAGTGCCCCCAGACACTCTCTAACACTAGACATTGCCAAGCTGCATTAGCAGAGGGAGTATCCTCCCCACAGCAATGAAGAGAATTGCCAATGGTTGGGCTGAAGTGTTCTACTCCAGGACCTGGAAGATCATTGTTGGAGAAAAAGAGCCAAGGACAATTCACTAGAGAATAATCCTGCTAAGTCTGTGGCTTCCTCTACCACTCATTCCTTGGCCTCTTCTCTTGTTCCACAGGGGAGCCTTGCAGCGATGTGGAAAGTTCTCTGACAAGCACCAGAGTCTACAGGCTTGGCTCCTAGGGTTAGCCCAGGGAAGGAGTATTGAGATCATTGAGCCCAATGCCCTCGTGGTACAGAGGGGGAAATTGAAACCCAGAGATGCCAAAGGATTTTTGCCTATTGACCCATAGGTAAGTGCCTGAGGCAGAATTTCAACCTAGATGTTGCTGACTCCCAGTCTAGAAGTTTGTCCAATACAGTGTCCCATGGTGCCTCTAACACCTATGTCAGAGTGCCTCAGTTTCCTCAGCCGTATAGTGAAGTTGGACTTTATAGCTTTTCAGCTGCCCTCTAGCTCTAGACCTGATCCCATGAGCTCAAGGGACCTTTCCAGGTTCTCTGTGATCCTATGTTCACTAGAGCTCATATCCAAAAGGATCCCAGGGTCACTTGACCCCTAGGGTCATAGATTTAGAGCTAGGAAGGCCCTTGGCAGATAGTTATTCCAGCCCCAAAGAAGACCCTGAGGCCCCAAGTAAATGCCTTGTCCAAGGACACACAAGTGCTGAGTAACACAGGCAGACCCCAAATGCATCACCTCTCTTTCCACTGAGCAGTACTGCCCTAAATGAAATTAGGGAGTATGAGGCCACAGGTGGCCATCAGCCAGAGCTGCCCCATCAGCTCAAACAGCTTCTGGGCTCATCCTCCATCATCTCTGAGTCCTACATGCTGGCGCCACCTCTCCTGCCTCAGCTTGGTGTTATGAAGGGTGTGTTCACACATGTACACACATGCATGCACATGCTAACACACACTCCCCCTCTCTATACACACGCATACACATGTACACACACATATTCTCTCTCTCTCTTCCCCTCACACATAATACACACATGTACACACACACATACTCTCCTTATACACACACACACTCACACGCACACACACACACACACACACACATGCACGTGCGCGCACGCACATGTGCACACACAGCCAGACTGATGGGAGTGCTCAGCTTCAGAATGATGGCTACACCTAGTGGAGGGGTGGGTGGGTGGTGCCCCAGATAGTACCCCCTTCCCCTTGATAGTCTCTGCCCCCTCTCATGACACATTCCTGGCCTCCTCTCACTCTGGATATGGAGCATCCCATTCTCTAGTGAGACCTCAGACTGATAATGAATAGCCTCCTTCGTCCTCATGGGGAAGGAAACCCACACTGTGCTGTTCATCGGAGAAAGGTGGGTGGGCAATGGGTTTGACACTAGGCCAGAGGGAAGGATCAGGAAGGTCCAGGAGACTTTGAGAGGGCATAGTGGGCACCCCATGGGGCAACCAGGGACAGTGGAGAAGGACCCTCCCTGGTCAGCTCAGGGAGTTCTTTGATGCAGAGAAGAAAGAGGAGCCATTATGATTTCGAGTTGGGGTGGAGAAGGTGATGAGAAGGAAGGAAAGGAGGGGTTCAGGAACCAATGCAGGGAGGTCTGGCCATGCTTGGGGCACCCTGGGACCTCCTCCTTACACCATTGCTTAGCCCATCCATAAACAAGATTAGCTCCAGGCCTGTTCAGCTTCCTTCCTCTTTTTATCACTCAAATCCCCAGGACCGTAAAACAAGGTGGGAAGAGCCATTTCCTCCCCCATCCTCCCAGGCTTGGTGGTGGCTCTTCTCCTAAATGATGACTGGCTTTTATTGGACCACCATAAAGTTTTAAGGGTTTTCCTGGTCTATTGGCAGCCTGATATCCACCCATAAAAGCCACCTTGGGAAGTGGTGGCGAAGCAAAGAAGGGGCTGAGGCTGGGGCAGGGCCTCCAAGGCTGGGGCTCTAGGAGGGCCTTGCAGAGCCCAGGGGAGAAGCCCAGCAGTCTCAGCATGTGGTCTCAGACCCCATCGCTCATGCTCTCCTGCTTTCTGCCAGCTCAATCACTTTGGGGTGACTCCACCACCACACTCTAGGAGGACACACCACGGGGGTGCTGTTTGCAGGGTCTCAGCTGATGGCCAGCATTTGGCTAACTCTCAGCATTATTGCACAGGCCCCAGATCAAGAGCTAAGAGGGACCTCCGAGGTCAAGTCCAGCCCTCTCATTTTACAGATGAGGGCACTGGTGCCAAGGGGAGAAGGGACATGATCACTGGTGGCCCAACCAGACTCTGAACCCAGGTTCCCTGGCTCCCCATCCAGCACTACTTTCACAGCACAGTGTGAGGGAGCTGAGAGTGCTAACTCTGAGAAGTGAGCTCATGAACCCCATGCTGTCAGAGCAGGGAGATAGTTCAGAGGGCACCTGGACCAGTCGTCAGCTAAGCAGGAAGCCCTGCTCATGCATGGACATCCAGCCGGGGATGGAATTCCTCTGCTGGAGGGGACTCACTACTACTAAAACTGCTTCAATGGCTCCTCATTGTCTTCAGGAGAATGCCTTCAGTGAGGTGGCACAGTGACTAGAGCACCAGCCCTGGAGTCAGAAGGACCTGAGTCCAAATCCAGCCTCAGACACTTGACACTTACTAACTGTGTGACCTTGGTCAAGTCACTTAACCCCAATTGCCCTGCCTTCCCCCCTCCAAAAGAAAAAAAAAAAAGAATTCCCCTATCCCTTACCTGGTACTCAAGGCTTTCCACAAACTGAGCCCAAGTCTATGTCCCCATGCTCCTTTACACACATCATTTGCTCCAGTCCCTCAGCATATCTCAGCAGGTGCCCCTTCACTCTTTTTCTCACACTGAATCCAATATGCATGAGGTCACTCCTCTCTCCAAATCCTAAGCATCCTTTACTTCACCCCTCCCTCCCTTCCTTCCTCCTTCCCTTCCTTCTTTTTTCTCTTCCTCTCTGCCTCTCCCTTTTCTTCCTCCTTTTCTTCCTCTCCTTGTCCTTTCCCTCTCTTTCCCTTCCTTTTTTCTTCCTTCCTTCCTTCCTTTCTCTTTCCCTTCCTTCCTCTCATTTTTCCTCCCTTCTTTCCTCCCTCCCTCCCTTTCCCTTGCTTTTTCCTTCCTTCCTTCCTCTGTCTCTCTTCACTCCTTGCATCCTTCTTTCCTCTCTCCCTCCTTTTCCCTTCTTTCCTCTGTCTCCCTTCACTCTTTCCTTCCTTCTTTCCTCCCTCCTTCTCTCCCTTCCTTCCTGCCTTAAATTCAGCAACCACGGGACCCTTTGCTGTGTACTCAGAGAATCAAAGAAGATTAAGAGGCATCTAGGTACCCTGGACAGAGGGATAGTCCAGGATTCCAGAGACCTGTGTTCAAACCCACCTTCAGACATTTACTGGCCATACCACTGTGGGTCAATCAGTTAACTTCTAAGAGCCTCTATTTGTTCATCTGAAAACAATGGCCATGCTAGTCCTCAGCCTGCCCAACTCTCCTGTTTCTAGGATGGAATGGCCTCTCCTTTGCTGGAGAGTTCAAATCCTCTGGATCTTAAGCTTTTTGAGATGGATGGATTCTTGCTTCCCCATGGGGCTTTGCCAACCATTGAATTCAATTGAGGTGAAGTAATTTTGTGTTCTTCCACTGGTATCTTCCTCTTGGGTCTCATTATAATGTGTGAATGGTCCTGGGTTCTTTAAGGCTTTTCCAGCTAAGGATGCTCTGGGGCAGGCATTGCTGAGCTGAAAGTCTATGAGTTTGAGTCCAGGGGATGTTGAGCTGTTCCCAGGTCGATCACCTGGTAAACCAGAAGGCCAGTTAATAGCCCCTCACTCCTTCTATATAGTTTACCCTTCTGTCAAAAATGGAGTTTTTGCTTGGTTCTCCCATCTTGGATGCTTTGCTCATGCATCCACCAGCCCTGGAAGTCCTTCTTTCTCTCTTCCACCTCTTAAAAAAAGCTTCTACTTCCTTGAAATGCCCCCTCCTACAGGAAACTTTTCCTGATTACCCCAAGTGTGAGTATTCTCCACACCATTCAACTATAGAAATATTTGTGCTCATGACTATTACATTCATAATAAGAAATAACATTTTTAAAATAATATCTTATTTTCCCCTAATTACATGTAAAACAATTTTTAACATCCATTGTGGGTTTTAAGTTTTGAGTTACAAATTCTATCCCTTCCTCTCATCCTCCCTGAGACAGTAAGCAATCTGATATAGGTTATACATATGCAATTATGTAAAAACATTTCCATATTAGTCATTTTGTGCAAGAAAACTCCAACAAAAAAAAGAAAGTGAAAAATAGTATGCTTTGTTCTGTATTCATACTCCATCAGCTCTTTCTCTTGAGGGGGATAGCATTGTTCATCATGAGTAATTTGGAATTGTCTTGAATCATGGTATTGCTGAGAATAGCTAAGTCATTCACAGTTGATCATTATACAATGTTGCCATTACTGTGTACAATGTTCTCCTGGTTCTGTTCATTGTACTTTGCATCAGTTCATGTAAGTCTTTCCAGTTTTCTCTGAGAGCATGCTGTTTGTCATTTCTTATAGCACAATAATAAAAAAGAACATTTTTAAAAATTAGTGGTCACTAATTTAGACCTGAATAGGGCCTTAGAGGTTACCTGTACAAGCCCTCCATTTTACAGAAAAGGAAACAGAGGTTAAGTGACTTACTTAAATCTCCTATTTCTATGCTTAACAGAAGAAGCTCCACTTCTCCCCTCAACATATTTGCTGTGATGCCCTCTGTCCTCCCTGCAGACCCTTAGAATTCCTAGTCTTTCAAAGCTCAGTTCAAACTGACCAGTTTATCAACCAAGTGTGGCATCTAGTATTCCACACCCAGGGGTCCCCCACCTCTACAAGTAAAGGAGAAGGTCATGCACTCTTCTGTCTGTCTTTAGGGCCATGTTTGGTCATTATCATCTCACAGTATTCTGAAGCACTTCTGTTCCCGTTCTACTCTACAATCACATTGTTACAGGCATTGTGTGTGTTATTGTCATGATGCTGCTTATGTAGCTTTCCATCAGGATCAGAAATCAAGAGACCTGAATTCAAATCCTGCCTCAGACTTTTACTAGCTGTGTGTTTGAGCAAGTCACTTAACCTCCACTGGCCTCAGTCTCCTCAACTATAAAATGGGGCTAATAATAACAGCACCTGCCTCACAGGAGTGTCATGTGGATCAAATGCGATCATATTTGTAATGCACATAGAACAGCACCTGGCACAGAGAAAACACTATATAATAATTTTTGTGACAAGGAGCAGGATCAAGTGAGATAATGTTTGAATTAGCGAAGTGGTGCAGTGGATCGAGAGTTGAGCCTGGAAGCAGGAGGTCCTGAGTTTGGATCTGACCTCAGAGACTTATTAGCTGTGTGATTCTGGGCAAGGCACTTAACCTTTGCCTGACTCAGTTTCCTCCTCTTTAAAATGGAAAAATAGCTTCTACTTGACAGGGTTGTTGTGAGGATTAAATGAGGTAACAATTGTCCCTGTGCCTGGCACACAGTAGGTGCTTTATCATTGTTTCTTCCCCTCCTCTGCAAAGTTCTCTGCAAATGTTGCAACTCTGGACAAATGCTGGCTGTTGTTATTTTCAGCTCATGGAAGTCAATCAACCAACAGGAATTGATTAAAGGCCTACTATGGGCCAGATGATGTATTAGGAACCAAAATCATTCCCATTCTTCAGTCAGCATTCCTTATAACTCCATAATGTTGCTTTCACAAAGAATGGATTGGAGCTGCTGACAAAGGAGAAAGGACCCGGATGGGAAAGTCCTGGCTGTGAAAAGGGCCAAGGAGTGAGTGCCCTGGCTGTGACTAGAGCTCAGGATAGTCAATGACAGAACCCAGCTCCTCCCTGCTTGTCCTCTCTGTCTCTGTCTGTCTCTGTCTGTCTATCTGTGTGTGTGTCTCTCTCATTCTCTCTCCCTCCCTCCCTCTCTCTCTCTCTCTCTCTCTCTCTCTCTCTTTTTCTCTCTCTCTGTCTCTGTCTCTCTCCCTCCCTCTCTCTTCTCTCTCTGTCTCTCTGTCTCTCTCTGTCTCTCTCTGTCTGTCTCTTGCAAGGACTGCTGCAAGCCTTTGGGTGGACAGGGAGAGAGATCACACCAAGGTTCTACTGTCCCCACCCAAGCCAACACATGGCTGTGAACAGAGCTTGCTGTTTCTCTCTGCTGTGTCTCTGAGAATTAGAGAGATGACCCACTGGGCTATGACCCTTGAGCCTCAAAAGGTTGGGAGAGCCCCCAAGGTCCAAGAGCTAGAGTCCTAGATAATTGTGCCAGGAGCCCAGCCCAGGGAGGCATCAATGTAACACTGGGGAATGTCCCACTCAGCCCAGCACAGCAGTGAATTATCAAGGCAGCTGTCAAGGACACCAGCACCCCCAATGAGGCAAGAGAATGACTTATCCAGCAGCTAAGCAATCTTTGGAAATTAATTCCTATCCAGTGAGGTCTCGGAGGGCACAGAACAGCAGGCTTCAAGTGTCTGAAGGGCCGTCAGGTGGATGAGGGATTAGCCCAGATCTGCTTGGCCCCAGAGGGCAGAACTAGCCAAGGTGCCAAGAAGCAGTTCAAGTTTCTGAACAGTCTGAGCAGTCTCAGAGTAGGAGGGGCTGCCCCTGGATGTGGTAGCCTTCTGTCAAAGGTCTCAGCCAGTCTAGATGATGTCTTCTCAGGGCTTCTAAATCAGGGATCACTCTTCCAAGTCCTGATTGGTCCAGCTGTCCTCTGAAGGTCCTGCCAGCTCTGAGGAGCTGTGCTTCTAGGACAAGGTCAACCACCACCAGGAAGGGGATCAGAAGAGATATCAGCCACCCCCCCAAGCCCAGGGACTTCTGCTCCTCTCTTCAGTACCAGTGAACCTCTTTTTATACATGTTTCTAACAAGGTCAGTTCCCTCTTCCCAGCCCACAGTGGGAAAGGAGTAAGTTCAAAGGTGAGGGTCAGGTTTGTGGGGAGGCCTGTGGTAGGGAAGCCACAAAGAAGAGCAAGAAATATTATATGACAGCCTGGCAGTTAGCGAAGCTAAAAGGCAACAAGGTGGTGAGTCCACTGGGGACTGGATCCAAGGCTGAAACCTCATTGTATCCCCAAGCCATTAGCAGTCAAAAACTAGAGTTCACTGTGGTCATGATGATGTCTGTGAGGAAGGTATTTGGAAGACCCCCCTATCTCAGGGAGATTTCACTGCAGGATGGGACAGCTCACATATTCTACTAGAAAGAGCAGGGGTTGTGGAAAGAGCAATCTGGTAGAAACTTGGCCCGTGGTGAGACCCTGGCCCTCTTTACGCCTCAGTGGCCTTCTCTTTCAGGTGAAGGGGTTAGACTAAGCAGACTCCAAGCTCCTTCCCAGCCCTGCCTCCCCAGAGGGGAGGAGAAGAGGAAATGGCCTGAAACCACAGGAGCAATAATTTGGGCTCAATGCCAGGACTGACTTCCCTGCAGTCAGCTAGCTGGGCTTGGACTCAGGAAGCCCTTGGTTCAAATAATGGTCCCGGGGTTGTGTGGCCTTGGGTGTACTACTTAATTTCACTATGCCTCAGTTTCCTCCTTTGTCAAATGAGAGTAATAAAGCCTGGAGCACCTTTCTCACAGGCTTGAGATCTTGTGTGTGAGGTGCCTGGAACAACATAAAGTATTGTAATAAGAATATTACTTGTGATTTTGCTCCTCGAATTCCCAAAGGGCAGCAGGGGCTCTCCCCACCTCTAACCTTGTCTTGGGGCTCCTGACCCAGGATTCTTTCCATTTATCATTTTCCTGTTTTGTCATGTTAGCCAATCTGATAGGTGTGATGTGGTACCTCAGAGTTGTTTTGATTTTCATTTCTCTAATCAATAGTAATTTAGAGCATTTTTTTCATGTGACCGAAGATAGCTTCAATTTCTTCCTCTGAAAACTGCCCATTCCTATTCTTTGACCATTTATCAAATGGGGAACAACTTGTATTCTTATAAATTTGACTCAATTCTCTATATATTTTAGAAATGAGGCCTTTCTCAGAGACACTGCTTATAAAAATTCTTTCCCAATTTTTTGCTTCCCTCCTGATCTTGGCTGTATTGGCTTCGTTTGTACAAAAATTTTTCATTTTTCATTATCCATTTTGCATTTCATAATGTTCTCTATCTCTTCTTTGGTCATGAATTCTTCCCTTCTCATGGACTCACTTTTTAACTTTAACTTGCATTATTAACATCTTCTCTATCACTTTATTAAATCTATACAATTAACAAAATAAGAAAATAAGTCTTATTTGTAGTATTTACTGATTCCCAAGATGCCAATATTCATGCTAAAAATTTCACCATCGGCTCTCCTGAGACAATTTGAGCTGGCTCCAGCTCACCCCTTCAGCTCATTCCTTTGGTTGGCTGGTTCCTCCTAGAATTGCCATCTTAAAGAAAGTGCCCAGGCCAGTCATGTCTTCATTCCTTTCCAGTCTCCATCCTGAGTTCAGACTTTATGAAAGCTTCGGCCCAGGTACCTAGCCCATCTCCCTGGTATCACAGATTTGCAGCTGGAAATGAGCAAAATCATCTAGGCCAAGGTCCCATTTCACACGAAAGTAACTGAACAACATGTCCAAGGTGACATGAAAACTCAGTCTCATGTTCAAACCTAAGGAAAAAATAAACACAATGAATATGATCATGTAAATGGGGAAAAGTCAGCCACAAAAAAGACTAGCCTGGACCGTGTGGAATCCTGACCCAGTGAGCAGAGGAGAAGAGCTAAGAAAATGTTCCTTCTTCCTCTCACTGCCAAGGCAGGAGACAATTGATGTGTGATGTCCAACATGGCCAATGGCTTGACTATTTTTATTGAGCTGCCATTTTTTCCCTTTTAAGAGGGTGTCACCATGGGTAGGGAAATGGGAAGGATCTAGGGGAGGTAACACATCACTCTGGTCACTACAGCCTCAAAGACAGGGTTGTTTCTCTTCAGTACTCCCTTCCCAAAGTTCTCTGGTACCTTAAGGGGATTGATAGGCTCTCAACAAGTATCTTCAGCCACCACCAATGGTGTTTCCCAAAGTGTAGGTTGGCTACCCTACAACTGAGCTCCATTAGCTACCAACAGTCAGATTCTCTTTTACTTCTAAAGGAATATTCACAAATATACACATTTATTCCCCCACCACAGAGGAGGCATCACCATTCTCCCTCCACTGTACTACCTTAGTATCTGGAGAAGGGGAGGGCCTTAAATTTATAGCTTAATTTGTTTCCCATAAAGCACAGTCCCAATTCCTAAGTCCAAGCTCCTCTTGAACTCAAGTCCCAGCACCCTGACTTGCCAGGGCTTACCTCCCTCCTGCAATCCTGACTCCCAAGTCATTGTGGCTCAAATACCCAGGTTCTCTGAGGTTCCCCTCTAGACCTGATACTGAGGAGGACAAACAACACAGAACAGAAGGACACACCCCCAGGCCCATTCTAGGAGTCAGGAGTGGGGAAGGAAGTCCTTCCCCTCTCACTGGTTCAGTGTATGGCTTCCCATGCCGAAGATGAACTTCCTCCTCTGCACACAGCTGATGAGATGCCCCAAAGAGTGCAGCAGAAAGGGAGAAGCAGAAAGCCTCTCCAGTGTTAAAGATGCAGGTGGCCAATGAAAGAATTGAGTAGTAGGGGGCACCACAGTCTCCATGTTAGGCAAATTGGGCATCCTCCAAAGGCCCCTCCATGTTGTTTCCATGGTGGATCCCTGGTATGTTCAAAGATGTTTGGGATAAGGGTGAGGTCCAAACAAAAATTAGACTTCCCCCCCAAAAAAAAATCAAATTCTGCTACAAACTAGTTGGACAGTCATTGAAAATTAATCACCACTTCTAGACTTCAATTTCTCATCCACAAAATGAGGTAGTTGGACTAGACACTTTCGGGAGGTCAAAGATTTATCGTGGGCAGTTGGAGTGAATTAATGACCTGAATTGCTCATGATTGAACAGTCAGACCATGCCATGATTAGCACCCGGGACTCCAGATCCTGTATTCTACTCCACACACCAAGAGAGAATTCCTAGAAAACATACCTTTCAATCTACCTGGTGCCCTTTGGAGAAGCAACATTGATTGGCTTGTTCAGTCAGCAGATAATAACTGCCTTGACCTGGCATTCTGTGTCTATATGAATTATACATGGATGACCTCCATAAACGATGACTGCTCCCTCTACACACACATCTCATTTATTCAGCATTTTGAGGCAATGAAGCATTCATAGAATAGAATTGTCCAGGTAATGGAAGTCAAATATGTATATTTTAAAATATTTTAGAGAACTGTCTTCCTACAATGTCACATGTGCTCATGCGCATGCACACATACGCACATACACACACATGCATGCACACACATGTGCATGCATACAAACATGCACACATGTGCACATGCACACACACATGTGTGCACGCACGCACACACTCTTTTTTCCCTTTTGCAAAAACCATATTGGCTTTTTTCTGGTTCCTGTGTCATTCACTGCTGATTCAGAGGGATTTCACATTTCTTTAAAATGCCCAAGCATTTCTCTGATGATCTTCTACCTGGCCATGTTCACTTTGTCTTGGACTTGTGAAGTTGATTGTTTGATCCTAAATAAAAGACTTTACATTTATCCTGTTAAAATGTTAAATTTGTCAATATTTGTGTCCTGTTAAAAATGTTAACATTTGATCCCAAATGTAATACTTTACGTTCATTCTGTTAAAATGTTAAATTTGTCGATATTTGTATCCTGTTAAAAAGTTAGCATTTGAGCCCAAAGGTAAGACTTTACAGTTATCCCTGTTAAAATGAATGATATTCATTTGGTTCAATATTCAAGCCTCTCACCATCTTTCCAAATCCTGATTCTTTCACTATATGTGTTAGTTATCATTTCTAGTTTTGTGTCATTTGAAAATTGAGTAACCTGGTTTTGTTGTTATTATTGTTTGGTCCTATTTCAGTCATGTCTGATTCTTCAGGACCCCAGTTTGGGGTTTTCTTGACAAAGACACTAGATTGGCTTGCCATTCCTTCTCCAGCTCATTTTATAGATGAGGAAACTGAAGCAAACAAGGGTAAATTACTTGCCTAGGGCCACACAAGCAGTAAGTGTTTGAGGTCATATTTGAACTCAGGGAGAAGAGTCTTCCTGACTCCAGGTCCAGTGCTCTATGCACTATGGTGCCCCCTAGTGACCGAGGAAGGTTGCCCAAGTCATTATCAATGCACTGACGAACACTTGGAATGGCACATTTCTGGGTCATCCACCAGAAATGCCCTTCCAAAATGATATCAAGTAATAATTATTCTTTGGGTCCTAGTATTCAGCAAGATTTTTTTATTTATCTATGTAATTATCTAACCCATATTGCTAAATTTTGTATTAAAATGCATTGAAAACTTTAAAACATTTTAAAATAGTCATTATCCAAAAAACCAGAACTGAAAAGAAAATTTGACACTCAAATACAAGAAGCATGAGAAGGCAAACATGGAAAAGAAATCATAAGGAACTTATCAGAGTTGAACTATTTACATGCCAAGATGGAAAAGTGACAATTATAACTTTTCTTAGTATGAGGATAGGTGAAAGGGAATACAAATGTATATATACATATACATACACATATGTCTATATGGGAGGGTTTGTATATGCGTATGAACACATATCTGAGTATGTGTATATATATATATATATATATGTACATATACATATGTTTATATAGGAGGGTATATATATGCGTATGAATACATATCTAAGTATGTGTATATAGGTGTACATAGAGGGCACAGGATCAATTGAATAGCAAGGGACGATACTTTAAAAGGTGAAATTGTGAGGTGGGAGAGGACTAGAATGAGAGGAGATAGGGAGAGATAGAATGGGGTTAATCATCTCATATAGAAGAGGCAAGGGATAACTGTTACAATGGAGGGGAAGAACAGGAAGGCAAAAGGGAAAGGGTCAACTTTACTCTCATTGAATTTGGCTTAGGGAAGCAATGACATAAAGTCTAAACTGGATATCTTGCCACACAGGAGAGTAGGGGGGATGGGGATGAGAGGTGGGAT
>CM053581.1:5664648-5680180 GCA_028627135.1 Pseudochirops cupreus | reverse complement strand
ATCTTGGCTCCGCCCCCCCAAATTCACCTTTTTAAGGCATTCTTCTCCTCAATGGCTTTTTGGGCCTCTTTTGCCATTTGAGTTAATCTATTTTTAAAGTGTTATTTTCTTCAGTCAGGTTGTTGACTCTCTTTTCATGATTTTCTTGCATCATTCTCATTTCTCTACCCAATTTTTCCTCCACTTCTCTTATTTGGTTTTCAAAATCCTTCTTAAGCTCCTCTATGGCTTGTAACCAGTCTACATTTTTCTTGGAAGCTTTTGGTGTGGGAGTTCTCACTGTGTTGTCTTCTTCCCATTCCATGCTTTGGTCCTTTTTGTCCCCCCAAAAGGAATCTAAAGTTGGATTGCTGTTCTTACTTTGCTTCCTTTGCTTGATAATGTTGCCAGTCAATTACTTGACTTTTTAGCTCTGTGGATCTCTGGGGAGGGGAGAGCTTTGTCCCAAATCTCTGGGGTTTTCACAGCTGCCAGAGCTATTAGGAAGGTGCTGTCTCTGCAGCCCCCACCAGCTTTTGCTCACTGAAAATTCACCCTAGGACCACCACCTAAGACCGTGATCTCCATCCAGGCAGTTTAAGGGAAGAGCACTTAGCTTCTGAACAATCACTTGGCCCCCTGCAATCTGCAGGACAGGAGCTTCTGAAGCAGCCATGTGGAAGCTGCTGCAAGGCCACCACTTATGCCTCTTCCTTGCCCTGGAGGTAGTTTGGCCAGACCCTCTCCCCTAAATTTAGGTGAGTTCCACTAACCTTTCACTGAGTCCTTATTTCTTATGGCTTGAAAATTCTGGAAATTGCCACAGCTGCGGCTGATCCACTCTACTTTAGGCTCTAGCTGTGGCTTGTCCTGGTGGCCCCAGGTCCAAGCTGCAGTTTCAGGCCAGGCTGGTTTCGGCTTCCAGTGCACTGCAATGAACCCTTCCTGTCCCTCCTGCTGAGCTGCCTTCAGTGGGAGATGTGTTTTTCTGTAATTTTCTGAGTTCTGGAGCCCTAAAGTTCATTTAGAGCCATATTTTATGGGTATTTGAGGTGGTTTTGTGGGAGCTACGGAGTTTTCCTGCTTCTGTGCTGCCATTTTGGCTATATTATCCAATGGTTGAAATTTTGTTTTTATTTTTTTATATACTTTTGGTTCTCTAAAGAGGCCATTATATCACCTACAAAAAGCAATAACTCTTTCTTCCTCAAATACTAGGGGAAAGGGAGTAATTCAACAGTGGGAGGAATGAGCTGGACCAAGGGAAACGTTGGCATAGAGAGACAAACAGAAAGACGAAATTGTCTGTGTGATGAGAAAATGTCTGAGGAGGAATGAAACATGGGTAATTGACGGTCTTCTAAAACAGTTTTAGGTCCCAGCCAGGCTTGAAGATTAGCCACCCAGATGACTGTGATAGCAGTCATAAATTAAGATCCTAAATCCTGTTTAAATTGCTTTGTTAATTAATACATGCTGTGGTTTCCTTGTGCTCCTCCTTGTTTCCTGTGTAGAGTAATGACATGTCCCATACCTAAGGCATATATTACATTGGTTACATCCTTTGCTTCCTATCTTTTGGGGGAAAACTTCAGGCTAGAGCCAAAATTGCCCCTTCCTCCAGAGTAGTTGGAATGGGGATGATGGGCAAATGAGTAAGAACTGAGGGGCCAATTTCCCCCACTGAAAAGTAAGGCTTTTCCCCAAAAAGAATCCAGACAAAGCACAGTGGTTAAATAAAGGTCAGGAACCAGAGCCCATCAGCCCCTTTGGGGATGCAGGCCAGTGGGCTTGACCTTTGCTTCTATGCTAAACAGAGAAATCAGAGTTTCCTTTTGGGAATCCCCTTATCTGTGTGTCTTTGCTTAGGAAGGTGGGATTCTGAGGCAGTCCCTGAGGTGAGTATAAAAAGTGTTCTACACTGCCTAGAGTACTGGAATTACACCCTCTCCAAATCTCATTTTCCTGATCTGTAAAGTGGGCATGAGAGTGTTAGCACTAACTGCCTCATAAGATTGTCCTGAAGAAAGTATGCTGCATGCATTTGGGTTTTTATTGGCAGCAAGAGCATCCTGGAATTAAGAAATATATGCCCCCCAATGGTGACATGGTCAGGGAAAAGAGACAAAAGATTGGTGTGGGGAAAATGTCTTTGCATCAAATATCTCAGCCCAGGGTCTGGTACTGGCCATATATGAGGAAGAATACAGACACTTAAGACCAACAGCAACTCCTAATCAATTACTAGTTAAAGACGTGAACGGTGCTTAAGGAATTATAAACCACTGACGATCATACGCAAGATGGGTTCAAATAAGGGAACACAAATTAAGATGATTCTAAAGTTCTTATTCATACTCAGCTACTTAGTAAAGACAAGAAAATGTTGGAGGGTCTGGGGAAAGACAGGCATATTGTGACTCGGTGTGGGACACCACTGGGGAATAAGGAAAGAAACAATTCTCTAGCACCTACGATGTTCCAGACACAGTGCTAAGCACTTTCCAAATATTATCTCAGCTGATCTTGACTGCAATCCTGCAAGGCAGATGCTAGTCCTGTATCCATTTTACAGTTGAGGAAACTGAGGCAAATGGACGTTAAATCCAAGGTTATACAGATAGTCAGTGTCTAAAGACACATTCGAACTTAGGTCTCCCTCACTCCAGATCCAGCGTTCCATTCACTGAACCATCTGGCTACTTACTGATAAGCGTCAACCTCTAAGAAAGTCAATGCTAAGAAAGGAAGTCCCATGTGCCCGGAAATGCCTAAAGTAACTTGAAGTTTTTCTGTCGTAGGAAGAACAGGAGAGACCCATCAATAGGGTGACGGCCATCAACTGATCCAGCAGGTCTCACGTTGACTGAAAACTGCAAATTAGCATTATCTGTGTTGGGTTGTATTCTTATTTATTTTGTTAAGAATGTCCTAATTCCCGTTTCATCTTGTTCCAGAGCTTTGTAACCTTTCACACGTCTGAGATAAGTCCACTGCAATGCATGAGGCAATCATATTATACTTTAAGAAATGATATATAAGGCATCTGAAGACTTGGATGAACTTCTCAAAGTACGATTGACAGAACCAGGAACACCAAATGCACAGTGCTTGCAATAATGACAATAATTAGAAGTGGATGATATTTCATTGCCCCAAAAAGAGATAGGAGAAGGCTCTTCCCTTGTGGGTTATCAAGGTAGGGGACCAGGGGACAGAACACTGCATACAATGGCCAACTTGGTAGATGTGCTTCCCTGTACTGAATATTACCTGCTCTCAGTCTCCTTCATTCTCTGGTTGTCAGGGATGCCTCTCTGAGAAAGGGAGGGTGAAGGGATATTGAGGAATGCCAGTGATATAAAAACTTGAGATAAACATAAAAATTGAATTGAATAGATCTTCTCTCTCTGAAGCAGCTTCCCACCCTGCTTTGCACTGGAGTTCACCCAATTGGGCTCTTGGATGCTTGGCCATCAGAGCACAGCACAACTAAGCTGGAAACTGTGGATGTGGGGATGAATTGTGTCTCTGAATGTCCCGTCAGCCTCACTGTGGGCAGAGAAGCTTCTCAGGCGCAGGTAATCAGGGGATGAATTATTTTATCCAGAACAAGTTAACTTCATGAAACCAACTTCTTAGCCACGGAGAGCCTGGGGTCCACCTGGCAGAAGTTTTCTACTCGCACACTGATAAAGTAATGACTGAGGCATCATTTTTCTTGCTTGCCCCCAGTCTGGTCCTGGCTCCCCAGTGCCAACCACTGGAAGGGATATTAGCCATCACTGAGTCTAAAGCTCTCAGGGTCATCTGGGGGGCAACTGAGGCCTGGGGAAGGGGAGAAGGCTTGGAGAATCCTAGAATCCTGAATGTAGATCTGGAAGTGACCTCCGAGGCCATCTGACCCTCCCCCTGCTTTTCCAGGGAGCAGATGCTCTCTGCAGGCTAGTGCTGGCCTTCCCAGGAGATGGTAAGAGGACCAGACTCCTCCCAGGTCCGAAGAACTGAGGCTGCCCCTTCTGGCCCTTTGATCCTGTCTGGCAGGTTTGCTGCAAGGATAGGGGTTTGGAAGTCTCTCTAACGCTGAGCTGGGCTGAGGATTATTCAGTTCTTTGGAGAGTGATTCTTTCAGGGACGGAAAGCATTTGTGGTGGCGGCTGGGGAGGCCCAGAGAGGGGAGCTGGGGCCCTTGGGAGAGGCGGTGAATACTCCTGAGAAGATAAGAGATAATTGAACAAGGAGCGAGTTGTAAATGGTGACAAAGTGTGATTTCCATTATAAGCTTATCTGAGCAAACTTTCCCAGAGCCCTGAGAGTTCCTGAGCAGGGTGTGGGTTTGGCATGAGCAAAGAAACAGGCCAGGGCAGGAATGTCTGGGCTGCTGCTGAATGGCCCTCGAGTGAGGGGCTTTCATGTCTCTGCCTTGGCTCCCTGCCACCCGGGCTGATGTCAGCCAGTGTTTAACGGGCAAACAGGCCTTCCAAGGGCTGCAGGCCCTGCTGGCTGCCCCGCCTGGACCTGCTCACGCCTGGTGGTCATGTCATTAGGGCCCAGCCAGACTGGATGAAGTATGGCCTTGACAACTCTGCCAAGAGAGAGATGGCTCACTGCCCCCAGCTCTCCTGAGGGGTAGTGCCCTGGGTCTGTCTTGTCCCATGGGGAAAATAGCAGTCAGCTGGGGCAAAGGATCATGGGATCATCACTTTGTGAGGGACCTTTGAAGCCTTTGAGTCTGAGTTCTTCATTTTACAGAGAGGATCAGTAAGTGTGAGGCAGAATTCGAAACCAGAGATTCCCAATGCCAAGCCCAGCCATCCATGCATTATGCTGCCTAGAAGTGAGAAGGGACGTCTAATTTGAATGCAGCTTATTAGAATCTGTGAAGGCTGGATTTGGAGTTGGAGGAGCTGGGCCTGAATTATGGTTCTGTCTGTTACTACTCATGCAACTCTGGGCCAGGAGCTTCAGGTCTCTGGGTCACAGGTCCATCGCCTGTGAGAAGAGAAGGGGTTGATTGGACAGTTCTCAGGATCCCAGGATCCTCTGCCCCAGGCTGCCAGGAGGAGAATCTCAGACCCTCCACTCCACAGCCTCTGCCCTGGGGCCTCACAGCACCCAGGCTCCACCATTCACCCCACAAAGCAAACACAAAGCTGTTCCAGATGTAGAGCTAAAATGGGGATTTTAGGGACTATCTGGTCCATTCTCCCAGGCCACACCAAGTGGCAGAGCCAGGGTCCAAACCCAAGTCTGCCAACTCCAAATCTAGTATTCATGAATCCTAAGGTCACCAGTGAACAGAGCACTGGGCGTGAGGTCAAGAAGACCTGAGTTCCAATCCAGCCTCAGATACTTACTAGCTATGTGACCCTGGGCAAATCACTTAACCCCACTTGCCTCAGTTTCCTCATCTGCAAAATGAGGTGGAGAAGGAAATGGCAAACCACTCTAGTGTCTCTGCCAAGAAAACCCCAAATGGGGTCACAAAGAGTCAGACATGACACACACAACTGAACAAGAAAACATTGTGTCACTAAACCAGGCTCAGCTGGGATGGGACCAGCTGACAAATCATCTCATCCAAAGAGGTCAGGGATCAATCGAACTCGGATTTGTTTCTCTCAGTGTGGTTTGAAAAGGAGCCTTGAACCAAAGACTGGCGTGGTGGTATTCACAAGAGGCAGGGTCACCCAGTGACAGGCACCATGGTCTCAGAAGGGGTAGCCCTAGTCCCATTCCCAGGTCTACACTGGGCTGTGAAGGGAGGGTCAGCCTTGGAGTCGGGAAAGCCTGGGCTCAATCCCTGTGGCACCCACAGGCTACAAGAGCCTGTGCAATCCCACGTATGACATTCAACCTGTCAGCGACTCAGGCAGCTCTCCCAAACCATCAGAGCCAGGGCAGGTGCCCATCTACCTCAGTGCAGAGAGTTTCCTGACTGAAAGTCCATGAAATGCAGCTCTAGACTGAAAAATCAATCAGCCTTCTTCCTACCTGCGACTTAAAATGCCCTGAGTCTCACATTCTTCATTTCTTAAAACACAGACTGGCCAAGAAGGGAACATTACATCAGCAGCAGCCTGATCATTCAGTTCACCCAACAACTCCCAGAGGACAATGACTTGTCCAAGGTCACACCGCCAGTACAAGCCAGGGACAGGAGGAAAGTCCTGGCTGATGGTTGCAAGCTCATGCTTTCTGGTTTTTGTTTTTCATGTGGCCCCAGAGTCCCCCTCACTCCACACTTGCACTCTTATGTTTCTCTCTCTCTCTCTCTCTCTTTCTCTCTCTCTCTCTCTCTCTCTCTCTCTCTCTCTCTCCCTCTCTCTCTCTCCCTGCCTTCTCCGTGTCTCTCCTCTCTGTGTCTCTCCTCTCTCTCTCTCCTCTCTCTGTGTCTCTGTCTCTCTCTGTCCATCTGTCTGTCTCTCTTCTCTCTGTCTCTCTGTGTCTCTCTGTCTCTCTGTGTCTGTCTCTGTTTCTCTCTGTCTGTCTCTCTCTGTCTGTCTCTGTCTCTGTCTCTCTGTCTCTCTCCGTCTCTGTTTCACTCCCTCCTTCCCTCCCTCTCTCTCTTTCTTTCTCTCTGTCTCTGTCTCTGTCTTGTGATTTGCTCATTTCCCATTTGGAAAAAGATAGAAGGACTGCACATTATGTGACAAGCACTGTCTGAATATCAGCTGCTGATATATAGGACAAGCTAACAGACTTCAGCCCAGGAACAGACCTCCTTCCAGCGTTGCTTCTGACACCAATGCTTGAGCTGAGTCTGGAAATAAATTATGGCTTCTTAGAAGTATAAGTAAAGAGAGATGGCAGAGCAGGCAGACGGGACAGCCTGGGCAAAGGCAGAGGAGCAGGAAAAGGGATTTTGTGAGCAAGGAGGCCACTTTGGCTAGAATGGATGTTCATTAGAATATAAATGTTCAGTCCAAAAATATACATCTGATTACCATTCTCTTTTTCTGTCTTCCTTTGTAAGTGAATATACTCATTTGAATTTGGAGTTTAAGTTAAAAAAAAAATAGAACAAAATCCCTCTGAAAGCCTTGCCTGGAGCAGCTCCTTCTCCAAGAAGCCTTTCCTGGCCCCTCTACCTAAGCAGCCTTACTGTGCAGTTAGGCAATAGAGACCCTTCTATGGATGTGTCTCTTCCAGGAGAGTGTAGCTCCCGGAGGGTTAAGGCTTCTCTTTGTTGGCTGTGGATCCTCAACGTCCAGCAGCATCCTGGGTATACAGAAGATGCTTAATAAATGCATGCTGGAGAGAGGAACAGAGAGGGAGAAAAAGGAAGGGAATGAAGGAGAAGGAAGAGAGAGACAGAGACCAAGGCAGAGAGAGAGAGTAAACATCCAGGAGGGCCAGAAAAGACTCCCCATGGAGTCTCAGAGCTGGAAAGTGTCTCAGATGTTGTCCAACCCAACACTATCACTTTTAGGGAGAAAACTGAGGGAAGGGGATGGAAGGGACTTTCCCAAGATCACACAAGGAGTGTGTATCAGAGCAGAATATGAATCCAGGTCCCTCATTCCGCTATCCCTTGAGATGAACCTGGACAGAAGCTAAGGGTTCTAGGAGGCAGGGTTAAGGGGGAGGTGGATGGGGGGGTGCCCTCCAGGCATGGGAGACAGCCCGTGGGAAGGAAAGGAGCGGGGCAACAGAAAGCTGTTGTGGGATAGCCTGGAGGACAAGTTGGCTGGGAGAGGGAGCACATTAACTGGAGTAAATGGCCACATCTGCTAAGGTAGGCAGGAGCCAGCGTGTGAAGGACTTGGGATGCCAAAGCCATGACATTCTTATTGTGTCCTAGAGGCCAAAGGAACCCACTGAAGGTCCTTTAGCAAGGGAATTCTGGGGTCAAATAAAGAGAGTGCTCAAAGAGCCCTGCACTGACTTATCTTGGACAACTCCCTCTCCTTTGGTATCTTTTTTTCTCATCAGTAAAATGACTGAGTGGGATGAGGGGATCTCCCAGGCCCTTCGTGGCTCCACATCCATGTGGCACATATTTCTATTTCCAACATTAAGGTTCGGGATAAATTCACAGTGCTGTTAGGCTTTGAACTATCCATTAGATGGTATAACGTAGCTAGGAATCATGGTGGTGACAAGAGATTAATCCTTTTCTTCCTGACAAAGTTGGCTTTTGGAATCTAATGGAGTATTATTCATTCTTCCTAGTTTGGGGAAAACACAAGACCCAAAATAACCTTTCCATAGTTGGGATTCAAATGATTCCTCAGAGTTCCCAGTTCTATGCAGATTTACTGAAAGAGCTCCCTTGAGCCCCTACTATGGACTCAGGGGAAGCTGCCTCTTTGGTGTGGACTGAGTGAGTCTGGGTTCAAGTTGTCTTTCAGAGAAAATGCTGTACCTGAGTCTTTCAGTCAATGTATGAGGATACCATTTTATTCTGCCGGGCTGTGAAGTCTTCCTGAAGAATATGACACACCGATCTGATTATGCCGTGCATATCTGCATGGTGGAGTATATTTATCTTGCTTGGTAATTACATATGTCAGAGCAGAAGACCAAACATCAGCAAGAGTCGACATTAGCCAGAGGGGTCTGGCAAGCATCACCTTCTGAGTAAGGAACACAGGAGGAACAATGGGTTAACAGAAGAAGATACATTTAAAGTCTTTTTTTTAATATCAAAATTCTGTTTGTCTCTTTAGCTAAGATTACTTTTTTAAGCTAGAACAGGATTTCTTAAGAGAAAGATCAGCTCTTTCTCTGAAAAAAAAAAACTTTCTACTAGACTCAAACATTTCAACAAACACTAAAGTGAGAAAAGGAGTGCAATATTGAGGGAGAAGGGCCAGACCATGAATCAGGAAAGACTTGCATTGAAATTTCACCCCATCACTTGCTAGCACTTAATAGCTCTGAGACTTAATTTCCTCATCTGTAAAAAGTAATAACACTGACATCAGAAAGTTGCTAATGATACTTGCTAGTATTTTAACAGCCCTTTGAAGCTAGCAAAGTACTTGACATACTTCTTCCTGCATGAGGTTGAAATGATAAAAGGTATGTAAGAGCAAATAAAAGCCACCACCTTGACAGTGGCTACGATCAATCACTCACATTTTTATCACACTTGAAGGTTTACATCAAACTTTTTCCTGTGTGATTCCCTAGGCTAGTATATATTTATCACAGAAACACAAAAGTGGAAAACGTCTCAGCTCCAACCCCCAAAGGAATTTGGAATCCAAAGTGGGCAGTTGAACTCAAAGAAAACTCACGTTAATGCAAGGGAGCTTGAGATTTTTGCAAATAAGAAAATCAGGCAAAATGCCCTAAGAAGTCACCAAGATTCAAGGGAGAGCTGATGTGTTGGATAACAGAGAACCGAACTGACTCTAATAAGGTCAAATCAAACAGAAATAAATGTAAAGTCCAAAACCTGGGTTCAAGAAATCAACTGCAAAAATACAAGATAAAGCACCAGCTTTAGACATAATAGACCAGCAGTGTCTCAGGGCCCGGGGGAGGCTTTCTCTGCCCAGATGCTCCAGCTCCAGGCTCATTCATGTGTGTCCTGGCTTCAGTCTTCAGATCTCTAAAAAGAAGGTCAGGCCACTTTTCTTTTACTCTCTGATTCTTTATTCACTAATCCTAGAGCCCCAGGGAAAATCAATTAGAGGTTTAGTTTGACTTTCAAATGGTCTCCCTTAAGAGGAGTTAGAAGACACAAAATGTACAAGGTAGATGGGTTATAGGAGAACTATTTGTTCCTTTCATTACAAAAGAAAAACTTAAAATACAAAATACTCCTATGAGTTCACTAACGTAGACTTTGAATTTGAAACCTGAATCTGTAATTCTCTATAATTCCTGTATATTATCCTGGGAGGTTGATACTTAAAGCATTAATACATGAGGCACTTAATGGAACTCTAACAGGAATTTCACCATCACCTTGGCTTTGCACTGTCTGAATAATTGCCTCAAGGTCCAAATCCTCTGGTGAGCCAAGCCAGGCACTGGGCTCATTCTCCTGTGGCTGGTCGTCTCCTGTGAAAGGAGCTTTAGTCACTTCAGGGACACCTACCACAGTGCAGCCAGCTGTAACTGAGGAATGTCTAGTCTCCAAAGGAAGCCACTCATGAAAAATCCATGAACATCGTTTGGCTGCTTACACTCAAGGAAAGAGACACAAAATAGAAACAACCAGGGTCCCCCAGGCAGCACAATTTACCACAACCACGTGTGGACAACCTCTAGAGCTGCTGGGCTGGGGAGAGATGCCTGTGTCCCTCCGCAGGAAATCCCAGAGAGTTCTAAGCCACACATTTAGGAAAGAAGGAGCTACTGAATGGGCTTCTTCTTGACGCAGATGGCAGCTACAATCAACAATAACAACTAATGTGATCTTGGAATCTATTAATGGGAGCAGAACATGGAACTCATAGGGATAAGGAAGTAAGAATCTTACTGTATTATGTTCTGTTCTGTTCTGTTCTTTTCTGGCACCCAGGATAGTGCAGAGCCTTAAGTCTATGTCATACAAGGGTCATCTGCAGAAACCAGACATGATGACTGTCTTCAAGTCTCTTCAGGTATCTGAAGGGCTGCTGTGTAGACAGAGTTCTATTGGTTCTGTTTGTCCCAATAGGGGAAACCTTGAGCGATAGACAAAGTGGCAGATTTAGGTTTGAGTGATGGGGAAAGTGACAGAGACAGATTTAGGTTTGATATTGGGGATAAAGCAAATCATAACCAAACAGAAATCTTCCTAATGATGGGAGGCAATCAATACAGCTGCCACAGGAAGTCATGGTCCCCTCCTGGGACATCTTCTACCAGAGACTGAATGGCAGCTTATTGGGAATGTTGGAGATACTTGAACTAGAGGGCATCCAAGGTCCCTTCTGCTTCTCAGATACTGTGATTGGGAGCTAAAAGAACTTTTTAAATTCAAAATCATGACAGCTATCACTGCTAATGTTTAACTAGGAAAACTGCTTAGCATCAATGGACAGCCTTGAAGAAAGGCTTGGGTTGGTAATGTGGACTCCTATCCCATTGAGCATAACCATGGAGGTGATACAACTTTACCACTCATTCCTCTAGGGTCCTAAGGTTTACAGAAGCCTTTCATAACAGTGTCCCTATGTGACAAGGGATCTACAGGGCATTGTCCTCATATTATATGTGAGGAAACTGAGACTTGGAGACATTCTTCTATTTCAGTGGCTAGCCTATGGTGCGTGAGTGTCAGAGGTGAGAATCTGCCCAGGTCAGTCCTTTCCCCCCACCCACTCTCATCTCAGTTTGCCCTGCAGGTCTGTATTCTGAGTAAATTAGGTTCCCTCTCAGCTACATGACCATGGGCTTCTATTCCTAATCAAAAGGAGATGGGGGAAGACTCAGGGCCAATTCACAGCCCTGGCTCCTGAGCAATGAGTGCCACCCTCTTAATGGCTAGTTTAAATTAAGGGCCACATTATTCTCTAGCTAGACTTAATGAATTCTCATCACTGACGTACCTCCTATTATCATTAACGAGTAGCAAATATATTTGATCACCGGGGAATTGGCCCAGGTTGGCTCCTTTTGACCATTCATTACAATGCATACTTCATCTCTTCAATGTCTCCACATTATTATCAAATATCACAAGAGCTTTTGTTCCCCAAATAGCCTCTGGGTGTTCATTTTTGCAATGAAGTGATGTAGGCAAGTTGTCTCCATGTGCAAAGGTTCCACATTGCTTCTGGATTGCATATCTACATCCATTGATCAGTCTGTGAGCATTTCTTACATGGCCACTATGCTCCAGGCACTGTGCTAAATGCTGCAGAGACAAGAAAAGGCAAAAGATAGCCCTTACCCTTGTAAAGACAAGCATGAGCAGCTTTCCAGAGAACTGCTGCTGTGAACAGCTTCAAGGTTCTGATTACACTGTATAGTGAACTCTCTATTTATTCAATAACAAATTAAGACAAAACATTCACAGAAATCACAATATAGCATTCAAAATGTTATGGCATAACAACTTATCACCAAAATGGCCACATAGTTTTCACCAAAGTGGTCACGTAGTTTTAAGCAAAAGGTAACATTCATTTAGTAACACAATCATTTAATAAGCTTGTAATTCAATCATCCTTAAGGAGGCAAGCCTCCTTAACTGACACAAAGAACAAAGGTCAAATTCCTCCACCCCTAGGTCACATTGTCTTAATCTCTACAATCAATAAGTCCTCTTTCTTCTTAATTGGAAACGTCCTTTACTCAATCATCTAAATATAAAGGTCAGAGTTCTCTAGGCCATAGTGAGTCATGATTTTCTCAGTTTGCATTAAATACCCAAGGAGAGGTCTTTTCATCTTGATTTGAGGGAGGCTCTCAGCTTCCAAGGTTCCTCTTCCATGGTCCCAGTTCCTGCCTGAATCTATCCAACTGCCATCTGGGTTCAAAGGCAGACAGTTCTCAGTTCTTTGTTCAGCTTCTCATACAGTTCCTGTTCCATATTGGAGCTCACGGTGTCTGGTCCACCTCAAGTCCCTCACAGTTTCTGTTTCTGGGAAGACAAAGCTTAACTAATCCACAATAACATCCATTCACATTGCTGGCAATCCTGTGAAATCACCATAGACTCAACAAGGTCTGAGGAATCAACATAAATCATCAGTATAGTCCCTGGACCTCTGAAATTGTCAGCAAAACCCTCCTCCAGGATTTCTGTAAGCATACAAGAAAATCTTCTTTCAGGGCTTCTGTAACAATAGCACTGTCCTCTATCAGCAGACGAATCTGACAAAGTAACAACAAAACAGACAAAGTACTGACACCACAGCCATGCCTTCTCCCAATTCTCCCCTGTTCTCATTTCTCAGTTCTTCTCAATTCTCAGTTCAGTCCTCGGTTCTTATTTGTCTTCTCAGTTCTTCTCAATTCTCAGTTCAGTTCTCAGTTCTCTTCTCTCTCTCTCCACCAGTAGCAGCCCACCTTCCAGATGCTCACTCCCAGAAGTTCTGGCCTCTCTCAGCTTGGGCTTTTCCTTATATATAGTATTAGCTCATCCCTGTTCTACCTCTTCCTGTTGCATCAACAAGTCCATCCCACTGTGGGATTCACAAGTTCTGGGTCTTAATACTTGACACAATCATAAACTTGGAACAAGGTGCCAAGTACCTGTTTGATTGCAAATAGGAGGGGCAGGGAAGATCTTCAAATTCTCATTGCCATTACAACTCTCAAGAAGCTCCCAATCTAATGGGTAAGACAAGAAACAAAGATGTACAATCTAGCCATGCACAAGATAGATAGGAAAAAATCAATGGAGGGAAGTCACTAGAACTAAAGGGAGCCCAGCAAAGGCTTCCTAAAGAAGATGGGAGTTTAGCTGGGACTTGAAGGAAGCCAGGGAAGCCAGGAGGGGGAGATGGGAAAGGAGAAGACTCTGGACATTGAGGACCAAGAGACTGGATTTGAGAGGTGGTATCTCATTCATGGAACAATGAGGAAGGCAGCATCACTGCATCAAAGTATACAGGTGGGAAGGGGTATAAGTAAGGTGTGAGAAGATGTCAGGTCAGCATTGAGGTGGTAAGGCTGTGAGTGAGGCCCAGAATAACTGTGACAGCCACACAAAATCCAGCCCAGTAAGCATTTTCTGACCGGGGATGCCAATGCAGCTCTGGGGAGGCCTTTCCCCTTTGCTGCCTCCTCCCTGGTCTCTTGACCATCCTCCTCACAGCTGTTTAGGTTATTCTCTTCAAGCATAGATCTGACCCTGTCATTCATTCTTCTGCTCAGGCAACTTCAGCTGCTCCCTATTATTCCTAGTGTAAAAAGAAAATGCAAAATACTCTGTGTGGCCCTGAAAGGCCTTCACAGTCTGTCTCAGGCTAACTTTGCCAGCTTGATTTCATATTACTGGTCCTCATACACACCACTTTCCGGTCAGACTGGTTCATGCTGGTACATGTTGTCTCTGTAGGCCAATCAACTACTCAGCAAACATTTTTCTTTCCACTTAAGAGAATTTTATTTTTCCAATTATGTGTAAAAATAGTTTTCAACATTCACTTTTATAGGATTTTTAGTTCCAAATTTTTTTCTCCCTCCATTCCCTCTCCATAGGACAGCAAGTAATCTGATATAGGCTATACATATACAATCATATTCAACATTTTTCATCGTTAGTCATATTGTAAAAGAAGAATCAGAACAAAAGGGGAAAACTATGAGAAAGAAAAAACAAAACAACAAAAAAGAGAAAATAATATGCTTCAATCTATATTCAGACTGGAGGGTTCTTTCTGTAGATGTGGATAGCATTTTCCACCATTAGCCTTTTGGAACTGTCTTAGATCATTGTATTGCTGACAAGAGCTAAGTCTATCATAGTTAATTATCACACAATGTCGTTGTTACTGTGTACCATGTTCTCCTGGTTCTATTAACTTCACTCGGCATCAGTTCATGTAAATCTTTCCAGGTTCTTCTGAAATATGCCTGCTCATCATATTTTTTTTTATAGTTAATTTAATTATTTTTAGTTTTCAACATTCCCTACCATAAGATTTTGAGTTTTAAATTTTCTCAAACCCTTCATTTTCCTCTCCCCTCCCAAAGATGATGGACAATCTTATATAGGCTCTACTTATACATGCATATTAAACATATTTTCACATTATTCATATTGTAAAGAAGAACTAGAATGAATAGAAGGAACCATGAGAAAGAAGAAACAAAAAAAAGAAAAAGAAAAAGAGAGCAAATAATCTGCTTCCGTCTGCACTGAGCCTCCAACGTTCTTTCTCTGAATGTGGACAGCATTTTCCAGATTCTTTTGGGGTTGTCTTAGATCCTTGGATTGCTGAGAAGAGCTAAGTCTATTAAAGTCAGTTATTAAACAATGTGGCTGTTACTGTGCACAGTGTTCTCCTGGTTCTGCTCACTTCACACAGCAGTCTTTCCGGGTTTTCCTGAAGTTCCCCTGTTCCTCAGTTCTTATAGCACAATAGCATTCCACTACATTGATACATCACAACTTGTTCAGCCATTTCCCAATTGAAGGACATCCCCTTGATTTCCAATTCTTTGCCACCACAAAAAAAGCTTCTATAAATATTTTTGTACATACAAGTCCTCCTCCCATTTGTATGATCTCTTTGGGATACAGCCTTAGAAGTAGTGTTGCTGGGTCAAAGGGTATGCACATTTTTATAGTCCTTTGGGCATAGTTCCAAATTATTCTCCAGAATGGTTAGATCAGTTCCCAACCATACCAACAAATTTATTAGTGTTTCAACTTTCCCACATCTTCTCCTCTCCTGTTTTGTCATGTTAGCCAATCTGATAGGTGTGATGTGGTAGCTCAAAGTTGTTTTGATTTGCATTTCTCTAATCAATAGTGATTTAGAGCATTTTTTCATATGATTATAGATAACTTTAATTTCTTACTCTGAAAACTGCCTGTTCATAACTTTTGACCATTTGTCCACTGGGGAATGACTTGCATTCTTAAAAATTCAACTCCGTTCTCTATATATTTTAGAAATGAAGTCTTTCTCAGACACTGGCTATGAAAATTGTT
>CM053581.1:5632438-5664148 GCA_028627135.1 Pseudochirops cupreus | reverse complement strand
AAAAAAAAAACCTACTGGAGAATATAAAATGACCACATAAAAATCAGAAGAATTTCTTTATATTAGCAACAAAATGCAGGATGATGATATAGAAAGCAAAATTCCATTCAAAATGTCTATAGAATAGAAAAATGTGTGAGAGTCTACCTTCTATGAAATCAAGATACACACAGGAATTAAATGAACACACACACATCACCTCATTGTAACACCATGCTCCAGCAGATCCCCAAAAGAATGATGCTGTGAACAGCTTTTAAGTTTCAGGTTACACAGTATAGCAAACACTTCATTTATTCCATTACAAATCAAGGCAAACATTGACAATACATCACAATATAATACTCACAACACTTCAAGATTCAGTACAATATTCACAACAGCTTTACATTAGAATGACCACACAATTTTTACTATAGTGGCCACAATATTTAGAACAAAGCATTCAATCAATTCATAATACAGTAATCAATACTCAATCATTCAATCAATTCACAATACAACAATCAAACTTCCACTCATGGGCCAACCATTAACTTAATCAGTCACTAATCTGGATTCACAATTAATAAACATCATTAATCACTAAGTACAGTCATTAGAAAAACCACACAAACCCTCCACCCCTCGGTGTTGAGCAAACCTCAGTATCATCCAAGGGGAGGCCTTTTCTTCATCTTGACTCTGGGTTGTCTCTCTGATTTCCTGGATCCCCTTCCAGGGTCCCAGCTCCCTCCTGAATCCACCACAGTCACCTGGATTCAGAAGCAGACAGCTCCCAGGGCCTTGTCCAGTCCTCAGGGCAGTCCCTGGTGCACACTGAAGTTCACAGGGTCCAGCACATCTCAAACCCTTCACCACTTCTCTTGGCTGGAACTCAAGGATCAGCCAGTCCATGAACAAAGTCTTATCCCAGTCATGCTTCTTCAGTCTTCCAGCAGTTCAACTTGCCCTAGGACCCAGAAGGAATATCGGCCTTCCAGGCAAGCCCTCTCAGCCTTTTAGGTGGCCTTCACCAGATTCTGGTCTCAGGAAAACTCCATCTCAGTTCTCAGTCAGCTTCCAGATGCTAGGAGAGAAACTCTCTCTCTCTCTCTCTCTCTCTCTCCCTCCCCCCCTCCCTCCCTCCTTCTTTCTCTCCCTCCCTCCCTCTTTCTCTTCTTCCCTCCCTCTTTCTCTCCCTCCCTCCCTCTTTCTCTTCCTCCCTCCCTCTTTCTCTCCCTCCCTCCCTCTTTCTCTACCTCCCTCCCTCCCCCCTCCCCCTCCCCCCTTCCCTCTCTCTTTCTCTCTCTCAGCTGTCTTTAGTCTCCACAATTCTTCCTTCACCAGAAGCAACATTCCAATTCTGTCTCTCTGTCTGTGGAATTCTTGCTTATATACATACACTGGCCTCCTGTCTCAGCCAATCCCCTTCTTCCATGTTAACAGGGGAGTTCAAACTCTCTCAACAGTGGGACAGAGTTCACACCTTCCATACTTAGCCCCAAGTTACTAAGTGCTAAGTATCTGCTAAACTGATTGCTGTTACACTCATTCACGGAAATATTTATTGTTCAGTCACTTTTCAGTCCTGTCTGACTCTTCATGACCCCATCTGGGATTCACCATTTTCTTTTCCAGCCCATTTTACAGAAAAGTAAACTAACGTAAACAGAGAAAAGTGACTTACACAGCTAGTAAATGTCTGAGGTCAGATTCAAACTCAGAATGATGAGTCCTCCCAGCTCCAGGTTTTATCCACTCTCTATCCACTGTGCCCCAGAGCTGCCTTTATAGCCTTTATAAAAACACAGACCAAAGTAGAGAAATATTTGTAGCTTATGGTTAAGCTGTGCTAATATGATAAAGTAACAATAATGCTTAACTTAATTTACTTCTGCAGTGCCATATGAATCACACTACCAAAGGATTACTTTAGAGAGATAGAGAAATTAAAAAAAAAGTTCATCTTGAAGAACAAAAGACTCAGAATTTTAAGTGAAATAATGAAAAAGAAATGGGACAAAAGTTGACCTAACAGAATCAAATCTCAAATTATACCAGAAAGAGATTATCACTGAAACTATTTGGTTGTAGTTTTAAAAAATAGAGCAGTAATGAGTGGAACAAATTGGTATACACCACATGGAAATAAATAAACATAATAGCACACTGTTCAATAAATCCAAAGACATCAAATAGATTAGAGTAGATAACGCACTTGTTAAATGCTCATAGGACAAACTGAAAAGCAGACTAACAAAAATTAAGTAAAATCAGAACAATATATCATACCATACATGAAGATAAGTTACAAATGTATATATGTATATACATGTACATATATATGACATATATTGAAGATTAGATTATAAACAATTAGAACAGCAAGGAAGGACGTACTTTTGGCAACCATAGATAGGGATAGCATTGATGACTAAATAATGAATGACAAAAAAAATGATAGAAAATAAGATGGACGTTTTTAAAATAAAAATTTAAAAAGATTTTATGTAAGCACAATCAATACAATTAAAACTGGAAGGGAGAGTTAACTGGGAAAAAACCTTTGCAGTAGTTTTCTTAAATAAACTTCTTATATCCAAGACATACAAGGAGTTAATTAAAATCCAGGGTATTCCAAATACTTAGTCCAGGTTTCATGTATTAAAGCTTCAGCAGGACTTCGGGGACATGCTGTTTACAAGAACAAGAGCCATTGCCTAATATATAAATGGTCAAAGGGTGTTTAGCTGGAAGAAGAGGGAAGCTAATGATAGAGTTGAATAATAAAGAAAAGAGATCATTGATGTAATTTTTTAAATGACAAGAGAAAAGAAAGAAGGTCAGAAAGGAACACAGCTTTGAAAGTTACATTTTTATTATATACTTTAAAGGAGAAGGAAATTGTTTATGTTTACAGTTTCATGTTCAATTCTACTTTTCTGTAGATGGAAATCCTTGTTTTATCTGGTTCTTATTAGGGTTTGCATGCAAATGCTAAAATAAAAAAGAGAGACTATGACCCGAATGTTTGGATCCAGACAGGGTCTCTCTTCTGTCTGTCTAATGTATTATTCTCATTGACCGTGCCCTAAACATCTAAGTCACCCATAGGGGCAGATGGTTTCACACACTTCTGTTAGGGCAGGAAGTTCATATAAGTCAGTCCCAGGGTCTGGTCTCTGATGGAGCAATTGGCCAACTTTTCACCTGGTTAATAAATGTTTACTGACTGACTGATACTTAATCTTGAAACTTTCTCTATCATCCCTCCCCACCCCCAGTGTGGCTACCTACCCCCTCCCTTTCTTTTTTTTTTTTTTAGCATTCTTTTATATGTCATATTCTCTAATTAGAATGTAATCTTCCTGAGGGCAGAGACTGTCTTTCTGCCTATGTCGGTATTCTCATCCGTTAGCACAGTGTTTGGTTTGTTATAACTGCTTAACAAATATTTGGTGAATGGATACCATACACACAGTGTTTTTTTCCTCCACCTACTCCATTGAATTGAAGGTCCATTTGGAGTGTTCTATGAGAGCAAAGGTGCTTAATCTAGGGTCCATGGGTAGATTTCAGGGGCTCTCTGATCTTATGTGGGAAAACAATCAGCCATTTATTGTCACTAACATCTAACTAGAATTCAGCATTTGATTAAATTATGAAGTAAAAAAAATGTTTTGTAAAGGGGTCCATGAAAGTGTCATCAGACTACCTGCCAAAAGGGTCCATGATATAAAAAAGCTGAATACCCCTGTTTTAGAGGTTTTGCTTCATTGTTCATTCTTCAGGCTTTCTGTTTTCTATTATTCTCTGACTCGTGGCTTAAAAAATGAAAACGTATAAGATGACCTTGCTCAGGGGTAACTTTTCCATCCACTTCTCCTGGACAGAACCTGTACCCGAGTGGTCAGGTGCTGCCTTTGTGTGTACCTCGGCCAGATGATCTCACATCTCCCTCTCTGAACTTACAGCTGCTGAGGGAAGGAGATGAAATGGAAAGATGCTTCCACGTCAAACTCATAAACACTGGGGACAAATAGAAGGCATATCTTAGACTTTTAGAGCAGACATGTCATGTTGAGTGAAGGTATTCCCAGCCCTGGGCTCTCTCAAGTGTATTTAGAGGATCCAGAGCAGGGAGTAACCTTGTCAATCATCTCATCCAATCCTCTTGTCTTACAGGCAAAGGAAACTGAGGGATGGAGTGGACATTGGCCTTGGACTTAGGTCCTCTGTCTCCACAGCCCATATTTTTATGGCTTTCCTGTTTTTGCCTTTCTTTGTATCTCTAGTATTTTTAGTTTAAAGCTCGGTCTGCAGTAGGTGCTTAAGAAATGCTAGGTGATTGACTTTTGCTAAGAATTAAAATAAAATTTTATTTTACCTACATTTCCCAATATTGTTCCGCTCCTCTGATTGGAGGACTGGTAAAGAACTCCTCCATTTAAAGAGGTCTCACAGACCAGGCAACTCTTCTTTTTCTGCCAGCCATACTCCACGGGCTAGACTCTATTATTCCCATGTTCTGTGTACTTTCCCTCATTCTCTCCCCTTTAAAGATTCCTTCTGTGTATTATATTTCCACTTTCCCAGCTGTGTGACCCTGGGCAAATCAGTTAATCCTTGTTTGTCTCAGTTTCCTCATCTGTAGAATGGGAATAATAACACCAACTCCTTTGCGGGGTTGTGAGGCTCCAACGAGGCAGCATTTGTGAAGTGCTTGCACCCTGCTGGCGCACAGTAGGCGCCATGTACATGTTGCATTGTTACCATTATTCGCTCTGCTTCAGCTCAGGAGAGTCTTCTTGCATGTATCTGTATTCCTCACCCTCGCTGTTGTTTCTTGTCGCAGTCACATTCGCGGACCACATCTTATCCAACCGTCGGCCAACTGATGGACATTTCTTCTGTTTCTGGTTCTTTGCCATCACAGACTTGCTGATGCACACATTTGAGTGAAGACGGGGCCTTTCTTTGGGTCCCTCCCCTCCCAGGACTATGATCTGACATTGGAAGCCCTGGATCAGAGGTTCTGGGTGCTCCAGGTACTTATCTCTCTGTGTATTTCCAAATCACTTTTCCAAACGGCTGGGTTAGTGTGTGGCTTCTACAACAGTGCATTAAGGTGTCCGTTGTCCTTACCTCTCCCACAAGAACTCTTCCCATCTTCTGTCACCTTTGCTAATAGGCTGCTGGGCATGACATGAAACCTTACAATGGTTTGTATCGGCATGAGGACAGGCTGCAGGGCCAGTGATGTGGTGATCTCTGAATGGGAAGGCAGCTATGACTTACATCTGGGAGCTCTGAAAGGGACACCCAGCCTGCAAGAGACAGACTGATAATGACTGGAGATAAGCAGCGGTAGCAAAGCCCTACCTGGAGCTTAGGAAGCAGAGGTGAAAAAAAAATGGGTGGAAACAGTGAAGAGAGAACATTGAAAATTCTCAGCAAAGGTCTTCTCTTTCCTCAGCTTCCACCTCCCAAGAGACATCATAGTGCACTCCTGTCTCTTCATTTCCTGAATGTTTCTTGTACCCTTACTTTGTGTCAAACATGAAGAGGCCAGGGCTTAGCTAGAGATAACACACAACAGCAGAGAGCCAGACTTTTGTCGGAACATTAGGAATTTTCCTAATTGGGGGCTTCGAGCTATTGAGATTGTACTAATAACTTCTCACCCAGTATGAATTCCACGAAGTAGAATGGAAAGCCATTATGTAGCTCCTAGGCAAAAAGTGACGGAGCAGCTGTTGTAACAAGTCGAGGCTAATTACGTCTCTAGCCTCTGAGGTGGGAAAGGAAGGGGAGCAGGGCAGAAATAGGAATGGCCTAAGGGAGGGAGGAGAAGACTAGGAGAAATTCAATTTGGACCCTTCCAGGAGGGAGGAGGGAGCAGAAAGGGCTGGCTACCTTCTTCAGGGCCCCCTGCTGCTGTTTCATAGAGGTGAAGATGCTGATATGCAGAGAGAGTAAGTGACTTCCCTGGGTCTCACAGGAAGCAAGTTTCTGGGGAGTGACTTAAACCCAGGTGGTCTTCCTGATGCTACATTCAATGCTTTATCTACTATTTTACTAGGCGTTTATTCAAATGTATAAGAATAAAGGCCAGTCTCCAATACACAAGCAGCCAAATAATTCTTAAAAGAGAATTTCACATGGGCAAGGACCTATGACGAAATGTACTCAATGCTCAACATTCAGCCTAGTGAAATAGTAGATAACATGGGGAAATCTTTGTGCTCCTTCACTCCCTAAGCAGACTCTGCTCCCAGCTGGTCTAGAGACTTCATTTAAGAAGTCAATGGACAGTTATAAGGTCCAACATCCTCCACACTCTTGAAAGCTGAAGGTCCTCCTCTGGTCAAAGGGGAGGCAGGGAGGGAAGAGACCTAGTCAAAGTCAAAGATATCCCTAGGTGGCTTTTCCTTGGGTGTGCTGCAATGCCACATGCTCCTATTTCTTAAATTAAATTCCTTCTTAACTTGCTTGGTAATTTAGGGATGGCTCCCTAGGGCACGCCCAAGTTTCCTTAACCTGTCCTTTGCTGTTGTTCCGTTGTTTCAGTCCTGCCTGTCCTTTGTAACCCTGTTTGGGATTTTCTTGGCAAAGACCCTGAAGTGGTTTGTCATTTCCTCTTCCAACTTATTTTTTGCAGATGATAAAATGGAGGCAAACCTGCTTAAGTGACTTGCCCAGGGTCATAGGTATAAGTGTCTGAGCCTGGATTTGAATTCAGGTCTTCCTGACTTTAGGCCTGGTGCTTTATATACTGCTGCCCCAAAAGCCAACTAATGAAGAGTAAAGTCACAAACTACCTAGTCAATTTAAGCAGTAGGAGAGACGCAGAGGGCCATCCATTGGCCATGCCACTTGGGAAGTGAATTTGGCACATCAAATTCTATGTAGAAACAGTGCTAGGTCTGAGCCCATTACCCCCAAAGTCTGAGTGATACAGGTGAGAGGGTGCCCCAAGTACTGAGGGGATGTTTGTCTTCTGTCCTTGCTACAGCTTCAGAGCAAATACCCTTTGGTAAAAACTAATTGAGATTACTTGGTTGACTAGAATTAGTCCTCTGGAATTTCAGTTGATTATTACATTGATAAAAGCTCAGCACAATAGTGTTCATCACTTTTATATAATGTAACTTGTTTATCCATTCCCCAGTCTATAGATCTCCATCCTTTGCCACCTCAAAAAAGATCTAGAAATATTTTTTGTGATGCCTTAGACTTTGTTTGGCTGACAACTCATCCCCTAGACCCTTAGCACACCCAGGATGAGCTGCTAGCACAGGTTCTTTGATCTGCTTTTAAAGGAAAGACTGCTCAAAAAGGGATTAACAATTCTACTTTTAATGACATTCACTAGTTCAAGGGAAAGGTCAGCACCCTGAACATGAAGAAAATACAAGCAGAGAAATTAGCACAAATATCAGTAGGTAGGGCTCCAGCGGTCTGAACATAGCAATATGGCTATACACTTTACATACATCACTGGATTGAGGCAGTACAGGAATTTGATCAGTCAGGGGGCTCTGAACATATAGTTACTCAGTCTTGACCAGGAAATCAAAAGATCCTTCTTATGAGTGAACACCTAAAGCAAAATGCCAACCTCCCAGAAAAAAACAAAACAAAACAAAGACTTGGCCCCTGATTGGCTCAGAATCAGAAGGCACGAAACCTAATTGATTCAGCACAGCTGTGAATTATTAAGGTTCAAAGGAGATTAATTCTTCAGATGTTTACAATTTAGCCTGAGTCCAGGAAACTGAACTCCAGAAAAAAAAATCCCACTTTGCTTGCTTACATCTCCTCGTAATATTAATGGGATTTAAGAGCTTTCCCATCCATTAATAGACCTCAGATGGAATTCATTAAGGGAAGCTTGCTTAGGGGAGACTTTCTTCTAGGAAGGCTTTTACACCTTTTGTTAATTTCTAATTAGATACTGAAGGTTGTGATGCCCTTTGGCTCTAAAAAGGGTATATACACTCAGAGGTTAGCATTTTGCTTTGGGGGCTCACTTGTTGGGAGAGTGTTATTGTGATTTGACCAGATGAGATTCTGGGTAGCCATTAAGGAGCCGCCTCCTCCCTCCCCCCAGCTTTGAAAAACCTAGATGTTGGTGCTTCTCTCTCTGGTAGCTATGGATGTATTGCCTTGGTCAGACAATTGGATCTCTCTGTTGATCTGTGCTAATTTCTCAGACAGTTAGAAGTCCTGTCTGTTGGTCCTTATTTCTCTGCTTATATTTTTTCTATTTTCTTTGTTTGGATTTTCTCTGAAATTCAGGGTGATGATTTTTCCCCTGGACTAACGAATGTAATTTAAAAAGATTGTTGACCCCTTGAATGGCTATCTTTCCTAGTAAAGCAGACCTAAGAATCTGTGCTAGGAAAAATCCTGGGCATGCCGGTGTGGTTGCTGCTACACTCCCAAGCCCCATTAATCTACCCTGCCTCTAATTCCCTTTTCCATGTCTCACCTTTTCCTGTTATTTTTCTGTTGAGTGAAATAAATTTTTGTACCCAACTCTGTCTCTGTCTCTGTCTGTCTCTCTCTGTCTCTGTCTCTGTCTCTGTCTCTCCTTCTCTCTCTCTGTCTGTCTCTCTCTCCTTCCTTCTTTTGAACATGTCAGATGAGAGTGAGGTTCAAGAGTCAGACTCTCTCCCCAGTCCTTCTTCCTCCTTTGTGTAGATGTCTACTTACATGAGGTAATTTCCCCTAACCTTCCTTTCCTTTGCCTCCCCTCCTCCCTAGCATTCTTCTTCCTCTCTAGTTCTGTTCTTAAGATCAATGAGACCTAACAGCATCAAGCTCAGCTACGGCACTGATGGTAAATTCTTCAACTTGAAAAGGCTACAAGTCAAGACCGAAGTGGAGGGAGTATTGGTGCAGGATTTCCTGATTGCAGATGACCAGTGCTCTCAATGAAGCCTCTGAAACTGAGAAGCAACAAAGTACGGATCCATTCTCTGCTGCTTGTACTAATTCTGGCCTAACAATTAACACCAAGAAAACACAGATGCTCCATCAGCCACCACAACACTATCTATACATGAAACAATAATTTACAATAAATAGAGAAGTTTTAAATGCTGTGGATAAGTTCACTTACCTTGGCAGTACACTTTCCAGGGATGTACACATTGCTAATGAGGTTAATGCATGCATTGCCAGAGCTAGCTCAGTGTGTGGGAGGCTCCAAAGGAAAGTGTGGGAGAGAAGATGTATTAGACTGACTACCAAACTGCAGGTCTACAGAGCTGTTGTGTTGATCTCATTGTTGTATGCCTGTGAAACCTGGACAGTCTACCAGCACCAGGCCAGCAAACCAAATCACTTCCATATGAATTGTCTGAGGAATATTCTGAAGATCGCCTGGTAAGATAAGACACTGAGGTCCTTACTTGAACTTAACTGCCAAGCGTTCAAACTCTGCTGCAGAGAGCACAACTCCAATGGGCCAGTCACAGTTGTTCAAATGCAAAGCACACGGCATCATATTTTTTTTTCCTTTTTTGACTTTTTGACTTTGTTTTAATATTTCTCGTTTCCTCATGAATTCATTGGTTTCTATTTGGTCCATGCTAATTTTCAGGGAGTTTGCTGCTTGGGCAGGTTTTGTGCCTCTTGTGAATAGCCATTAATTCACTTTCAAATTATTTCTTCCATAACTCTCATTTCTTTTTCACATTTGTCTTCAGGCATTCTTATTCTATTCATATAGCATGTTTTATCTCTCTCTCTCTTAAAAAAATAACCCAACAAAGTGAAACTCTTGCTTAATTTCTTCTAGGAATTTTAATTGCATTTATGCCCAAGCTGTGTTTTTCTCTGAGGCTTTGTTTTTAAATGTTTTAGAATAATTCTCTTATGGATTGGTGTCTTGAGCTCCCTTGCTACCATAATAACTTCTTATGATGGGCATCTACTTTTTTCTATGCCCATTCTTCCAGGTTTCTTCTTAAGACTTGATATTAGGGCTAGGCTCTGCAACACTTTTGAAGTGAAAGTCTAGACTGGTCTTGTTGCTGCTTTCTTAGGGGTATTGAATGTTGTATTATTCCAGGATCTCAGAGATAGACTGAAGGCTTTCAAGCTTTGAGTGTTCCCAAAGAAGTCTAATTCAAGGCAATGTCTGATTCTTGCCCCACTCCCACCCCCCTTACCCTCTGAACTTTGTACAGGTTTGGGTCTGTGCAAGCATAGAGTTCTGCTAGGCTTCACCCCTATCAACCAGCTGGAGAACCCTGTTGGTTTAAAGTGGTAGAACAGTAAACTCTCCAATGGTCCCAATTACTACCTTGGTTATTCCTCTGCTTCCTGGGCTATTGCTAGAACTCGAGATCCTACTTGACTCCTGAGGTCTGAGCCATTCCTCTGATTCTGCTGCTGCTGGTGGTGGCTTCTGTACTTCCTCCTTTTTGGGCACACCTCCTGGGTCCTACATTGGAAAGACACCATCAGCACCTTACCTTGTGCAGTTCTCCTGCTCACTCCATCCTAGTTCTGTAGGTATGGCACCTGTCCCCACTGTAATGCCCCAGTATCAGTCTCGGGTATCCCAATATGGATCTGGGACCTGATTTTGTGCTGATGTGTAATTTTTCCTGAATCCTTGTGCTCCTGCTCTGTTGCTGTCCCCAGTTTTTGCAGGCTTCCCTGACTGCTACTTTTTGAGCCCCTGGGATGGACAAAAAATTTACTCTGATAAAATTTCCTCATCAGAATTTGGTCTGGTGCATTTTATCGATCTGTTTAGAGGCGTTGTGAACCACAGGGCCATCTTGGTTCCACTTCTCCATCTCATTCCTGCAAAGTTTTTCTTTCTTCCAAAGTGATTAAAGATGTTCATACCTACATTAATGTATTGACCCAATGGAAATGTTTTCACCTGATTAAGGTAGTTACTTTAAGTGGGAGTGATGGACTGATTGATGCAATTGGCCTCATCCTAACATACAACATGAGGTGAAGGGACTAGGTGATGTCTAAGGTTCCTTTGAACTTTCTGTGTCATCCTGTTATCACCAAGTCTGTGTTTGAAGACTGTACAGCTTGAGATGACCTTCAAAAAAGGAATAAAATAAAGGAGCACTAGCTACCCTCAATTTTTCTACCTATATAGTTAAAAATGGCAAATTTTGACTGAAATCTAAGTCATGTGCATGTATAATATGTTATGACCTTGGAACATGGATTTGGCTGAGGGAGAGGAGGGAGGAGGCACTGAATTGCTTGTCTCTGTTTCCTAAGGGATCAGGACTAGACCTATGATTTCATTCATAGAGAGGACTCCCAGATGAAGAAACTCCTTTTACCACTGCAGGCTGGCACCTTATCTTAGGGAGTTACATACAAGGAGAAGTTATACAATTTGCCCAGTTTCACAAAGTCAGTATGTGTCAGAGACAGGACTTGAACCCTGAACTTTCTGGCTCCAAGGAGCTCTCCCCAATTCACTCCACTCCCTCTTAATAGCCTGAAATCCATAACTCTTAACATCTCATATAATTTCCACAAGGTACTTAACACTATTTTTGGAAGCATCTGAAATGAAAATTCACATCTCTTTATTGTGCATAGCTATCAGCCTGGACTCTCAGATCTCTTCATAGTAATTGAGCAAACCAAAGGAAAACACCTCTCCTGCACCTTTGCTTCTAATTTATTTTAAGGATCCTCAGAAAATACATGCAAATACACCCACCACTGCCCTAAATGGTGTGAATTAGCTTTTTGTAAATCAGATTCAGAAAGATGCTGAAACATGCAGCTCAAAGAATGAATATGACCAGTCAGCAGGATTCCAGCCCATTGCTTTAGTGTGAGCCCTCACCCAACTGGAAGAAATAAAAACCCATCCAGTATTCTCATCCTGCAAGATTCTTATCCATGTCCATTTGTGAAACCTCCATAGAGGATTCGCCGAAAGTGAAGGACACTGGTGCATCTCTGGGCTGTTCCTCTGTCATTTCTGTTTCCTCCTTACAACCTGTTTGTAGAATCTCAGCCTCTCAGAATCATAAGGTACTTCAAAAGAGATTTAGTTCGATCTATATGTGAGATTGGCTAAGTATCTACCATCTTCGCCCAAAGTCATCCTCTGCCTGAAGGTCTCTACCATGCTGGAGCCCATGGATTCTCATGAAGCCCATAACACTCAGATCCCATTCATTGTCAGGAAACTTTGCCCTGTTTGGAAACTAACTCTGCTTCACTGCTACTGAGAATTTCACTGTCATTCACTTGTGTTCCACCTTGGAGAGAACCATTTCAGTAAAATGGGAGATTCAGAAGCCAGATTATAAGGGGGTAAAAAGCCAATAGGCAGATAGGCAGCTGGTACAGACAGGTTCTTCTGGGAGTGTGTCTGTGAAAGGAATAGACTATAGGATGAAAATTCAGAGGCATAATGGAGCCAAGCAAAGGTTTTTTTTCTTTTAGGGGATAGAGGAGATCTGGTCATATTTCTAGACAACAGTCAGCAGGGAATATTAAAGAGAGGGGGCATGTTTGAAGGAGCAAATTCTTGAAGGAGATGGGAGGGAATGACATCAAATAGATTAAGGAGGATTGACCTTGGTGAAAAAAGCTATCTTCTTAATAGATACTGGAAAAAGGAAGAGAGAATGGAGGCTTTTGGTGAAGGATTTTGAAAATTAGAACAGGAGAAAAGAGGGAACTCAAGATGTTTTGCTTCCATTTTCTTTTTTTAAAATTAATTAATTTATTTACTTTTAGTTTACAACATTCAGGTCCACAATCCCTTGAGTTCCAGATTTTCTCCCTTTCCTTCTCCTCCCCCCACCCATGGCAGTATACAAGCTGATATAGGTTCTACAAATACCTTCACATTAAATATTAGTCAAGTTGTAAAGAAGAGTTATAAACAATGGAATGAACAGCAAGAAAGAAGAAACAAAACAAAATAAAAGCCAAAAGAGAGAGAACAAGCAGTTTGCTTCCATCTGCATTCAGACTCTGCAGTTCTTCCTCTGAATGTGGATATCCCTTTCCATCATGAGGCTTTTGGAGCTGTCTTATAGCCCTGCATCGGTGAGAGGAGCCCAGTCTATCAAAGTCAGTCATCACAGATGCGATGTGTGTGAAATTGTGTACAAAGTTCTCCTTGTTCTGCTTTCCTCACTCTTGCTTCCATTTTCTAAGTCAAATAGAGGCAAGGTCCTCTGCTGAATTATTAGGTTTTGTAAGAGGTTTGAGAAGAGGAGGTTTGAGGTAACCAGTGTGGGAAATTCATGAGGGGATGGATAAAGGAAGAACAAAAAAAGGTTTACTGTACAGCAGTGGTTCTCAACCTGTGGGTCGTGATCCCTTTGGGGGTTGAACGACCCTTTCACAGGGGTCACTTAAGACCATCAGAAAACACATATTTCCGATGGCCTTAGGAACTGAGACACCACTGCTCTATCTGTCTCCAGGCGGGTCCGCCCACATGCAGATACACCCACATATGAGTATTAAAGGGTCCCGGCATTAGGAAGGTTGAGAACTGCTGCTCTACAGTGTCAGGGGTCCATGAGAAGTTAGGCAACAAATCTATAGAGGACCCAATCCCTATAGCTGTGTGACTTTTTTCTGGCACCACTCAGCAACATGATAGTAGGAGTTGAGAAGGAGAAAACTTGGGGTAGGAACTTGACAAGGCGTTAATGATGAAGGAACAAGGGAACAATAGGTATGGCACTAGAAGACAGTCCATTGTCAACTTGTAGCATCAAGATTGGGAAGAGATTGAAGTGAGAGCAGAGCAAGGATGCTGGACTGAAAGTAGAGATGGCATACATGAGGTCATAGAGAGGAAGAAGAATGAGCTTAGGAGGAATAAGAAATAAGGATATGATAGGAGGTTGTGTTTAGATAAGGGGATTTCAGAGTTCTGGATAATGAAGATGGAGACTTGTCACTATGGATAATGGTGAGACCATTCCCATGTGCCAGGAGTTTGAGGAGGCTGAGGAACTTGGAAGGGAGGGTGCATGAGAGGACATTGGCATGCATATTAATACTAATTAAAATTCCACAGAATAAGGGGAAACATTGAGGTGGAGGAAAGATGAGGAGAGAGGTGCTAAATCCTTTAAGAAAAGGAAAGAGGTTGATATGGGAGTCAGTAGATTATGACCACAAAGATCTGGTCTTCCAACTTGGGTCCTTTAACCCATACTCACAAATTATGATTTCAAAACCCTGCACCATCCTTGTAACTCTTTTTAAAATATGATCTGATTTATTATTGACACTCTAAACATGTGGTGCCCCAAACTGAACAGTGGGACAGCTAGGTGGCACAGAGGGTTATCTCCTAGGAGATCAAGAATGCCTTCATTGTCCATCTCTATAAAGAAAAAGGAAATAGGCTGTTCTATGACAATCATGGGGTTGGGGAGAGTATCTCTCTTAGTCACTGCTGGAAAGATTCTTGCCAAATCCTTCACCTGGAAAATGCTCATCTATCCCAATGTGGCTTCAGAAAGGGTTGAGGAATGGTTGATATGGTGCTTGCTGACTGACAACTTCAAGAGAAATGCCAGAAGAAGAAGAGAGATCTGTACGCAATATTCATCCATTTGACCTTTGCTACTGTCAGTTGTGAGGGCTTGTGTGAAACTGTGTCAGGATTTGATTACCCAGAGAAGATAATCAGTATTACATGCAAATTCCATGATGGTGCGCCAGTAGGGATTCTACCTAATGGATGATACTCTTGCTTTCCCAGTCACCAATGGAGTGAAGCAGGGCTGTGTGCTTGCTCCCATGTCTTTAGCATGATGTTTTTAGCAATATTGTCAGATACCTTCAATGAGGATGAAAATGGCATCAAGGTCAGCTACCATGTTGCAGATGAATTGTTTAACTTGAAAAGGCTACAAGCCAAGATTCAAGTGGAGGGAGAGTTGGTGTGTGACTTTTTGTTCACAGATGATTGCACACTCAATGCAACCTCTGCAGCTGAGACGTAACAGAGTATAGATGGATTCTTTGCTGCTTGGGCTAATTTTGGCCTGATAACTAACATCAAGATAACAGAGGTTTTCTACCAGCCAGCACAACATCATCCATACATGGAACCATCAGTTAGAGCAAATGAAGAAATTTTTTTAATGCTGTGCATAGGTTCATTTACCTCAGTAGTGTACTTTCCAGGGATATACACATTGATAACGAGGTTGACGCATGCATTTCTGGAGCTAGCTCAGTGTTTGAGAGGCTCCAAAGGAAAGAGTGGGAGAGAAGTCATATTAGACTGACTACCAAACTGAAGGTCTACAGAATCACTGTGCTGACCTCATTGTTGTATGCCTGTGAAACCTGGGTAGTCTACCCGCACCAGGCCAGGAAACTGAATCACTTCCATCTGAACTCTCTTAGGAAGATTCTGAAGATCACCGGGAAAGATAAGGTATTGGACACTGAGGTCCTTTCTCAAGCTGAAATGCCAAGCACTCAAAGTCTACTGCAGAGAGGGCAATACTGATGGGCAGGTCATGTTATTCAAATGCCAAATATAGACTTGCCTAAAACAATATACTATAGAGAACTCACACAAGGCAAGCAATCACATGAAGGACACTCTCAAGGTCTCTCTGAAGAACTTTGGAATCAATAGTGAGACATGGGCACTGGCATAGGTTGTCCCAGCATAGCATTCGTGCATCAAAGAAGGCACTGTGCTCTATGAGCAAAGCAGAATTGCAGTCGCTCAAAAAAAAACATGAGATGCAACAGTTTAGAGACATTTCTACCCCAAATGTTCCTGTGGATTATTTATGGCCCCCCTGTGGTAGAGTCTTCCAAACCTCTATTTTTTCTGATCAGCCACAGTTGGTCACACTATACATTAACCCAATATAGTAATGTCATTTTGGTCCTCTTGGAGCATGAAGGATAACATCAATCATTTTTTCTGTATGTAGCTTGCTTTGTACATATCTATTTACAAGTTTTCTCCCTCATTAAATTGTAAGTTCCTTGAGAGAATGATCTGTCTTTTGCCTCTTTTTATATGTTCAGTGATTAGCAGAATGACTAGAACATAAGATGGTTAATAATATTTTGTTTTGATTCGTTACTATTTTTCCCTCTTTTCCACAAAATTGTTATGACAGATTATTGTCAAAAGCTTTGTGAAATTTGGGTAATCTCTATTTACAACCCTCTCTAAAGTATCAGTTATTAGACCTTTTAAAAAGTAAATGAATTTAGTCTGATGCAATTTGTTCTTCATGAGCTCATGCCAGCTTTTTGTGAATACAACTTCTTTTTCTAAGTATTCACTGCAATCCATTCTTCTCTCTCTCTTTTTATCCTGACCCTCCTCAAAAGTCAATTTTTCTTCTAATCACTGCCTCTCATAATCTGCCCTCTTTTAAAAATAACCCTACTCTTTTTCTCTTATCTCTTTTCCTTCTTATTTTTCTGATGAGTAAGTTAGATTTCTATATACACCAAAATGTATATACATATATTCTTCCCTCTTTGAACTAATTCAAATGAGAGTGAGATTCAAGCATTGCCTTCTAATTTCTCCTTTACAGTAAATGATTTTCCTCTTTTACATGAGAAAATATTTCCTATTCTACCTCTTCCTTTCCCCTCCTCCCAGTGCATCCCTCTTTCTTATTCCTTCATTTTTGTGGAGGTCATCCCAACATAATCAGGTCACCCCTATGCCCTCTGTCTATCCATGCTCTTTCTAACTGCCCTAATAATGATTAAGTTCTTAGGAGTTATAGGCAGCATCTTCCCATATAGGAATGTAAAAAGTTTAATTTTATTGGATCCTTTATAATTATTCTTTCATTACTCTTTATCTTTTTATACTTTTCTTGAGTCCTGTGTTTGTGAAATTTTCTATTCAGCTCTGGTCTTTTTATCAGGAATACCTGAAAACACTCTATTTCATTCAATATCCATCTTTTTTCTCCTGACAGATTATACTCAGCATCCAAAACAGAACCAGAACCCCAGAACCAGTAATCTTTTCCAGGACATCTCACTGACTAAGTGCAAAATGTGGTATCAGGGAGCTCTGAGTTTAAAATCTGACTTTGATTATTGTATAACTAGGCCAAGGAATCTAGCCTGAGACTTAGTTTCCTTACATGCAAAACGGGGCGGATAACAATGTCTGAAATATCTGCTCCATGAGAGATTATGAGCCCTAAATGAGGGAGCATTAGGTGGGTTTACGAGCCCAGTGGAGGGGCTTGTGGTTATTTCTGCTGTTTTAGAGTACAATGACTCCAAATCAAACCCTCAGATCTTGGAATGTCAGAGGCGGGAGTGCAGATCTTACCATTCCAAGCTTGTCAGAGCTCTGAGGGTCTTTACAACAAAAATGTCAGAGTTGCAAGGAAGCTTAGTCCATAAAACAGCAGGACGTTTTGCTGTTGTTGGTCAGTCATTTTAGTCACATCTGACTCTTTTTTGATCCCATTTGGTGGTTTGTTTTTTTTTTTTTTGCAAAGATGCTGGAGTAGTTTGCCATTTCCTTCTCCAGCTCATTTTACAGATAAGGAAACTGAGGCAAGCAGGGTGAAGTGACTTACCCAAAGCCATATAGCTAGTAAGTATCTGAAGCCAGATTTGAACTCAGGGGGATGAATCTTCCTGACTCCAGGCTCAGAACTCTATCCACTGCAGCACAATCTAGCTGTCCTAGTCCTTGGAAGACCCTCACAACCTAGAAAACAAAATGTCACAAAGTTGGCAGAGATCTTAGAACGCAGGGTAAAGAATTTCACTCCTGGAAGAAGACGTAGAAATTATTTAGTCCATGTCCTTAATTTGATAGAAAAGAAAACCATGGCTCAGAGAAGAATTGGGACTTGTCCAATGTCCCACAATGTCAAGGCTGAGACTTGGGCAAGGTCTCAACTCCCAGTCAATTCCCATCCCAAGGCCTCCTAACTCATCCTCCAAGGTATCAGTATTCCTGACTTAACACCTGGATGGTTCTGTGGTTGCTTAGCTCACCCCATTCTGGCAGTAGGTGAGGTGTCTGCTGACATTCACTTATTCTGTTTCCAGAACCCGCTCTCCGCTGTGGAGCCTGTGCAGGGGTAATTAAACCACTGTGAAGTCTGCATTGTCAGGAAACACATAGCTCCACAGTTTTCTTTGTCATCTTGGTATTTATAGGAAGATGCTCAGCGGTGCATTCGCTCTGTTGTGACATGGAAAAGAGGGCATGAAGAGAGGCACCAATTTCCTCCGCCAAACATCCATTATCTTTATCATTACCAGAAATGGGAAAATAATCAATGAGGATGTTCCACTTGGGGCCAGCTAATTGAATGGTGAAAAGCACAGTCTTAGAGATTTCACTGTGGGAGGTGAAATATTATTAATTCGGGTAATAGGTAAAGCATCTTCTCCCCAAATCACCAATTTCTATGGCTCTAAAAAGCAGTTATATTCACTGGCTGAAAGAAAAGTCTAAAGCTATTTTTAAGAGTACTTTCCTTCCCTAAGAGGTACTACAATGTGATCTCCCTGAAGCCAGGGACTGTGTTTCATTTGATTTATATGTAATATCAAAGAAATTGGGGCCAGCCCAAAGGAGCTGAAGTGCTATCCTCACCTTCTCTACTAAGGAAGCCCTCTGCCCTGGACTCAGGAATGTCTTCTAACCCAATTCTTCCCTGGGAGATCCAAGACTCTCATGTGAAAGGGTCTAGAATCTCTTTTCCCATAAATTTCTCTTAAATCTGAAACTCAGAAACTGAGGGACGAATTATCATGTAACTCATGGTTAAGGTTTCCTGAAAGAGGTGATTTAAAAAGTATCCAGTATACAATATGAATCAGGCATGGCATAGATATTTCTGTCTTATACACAAAAGGAATGCTCTGGACACTTGAAAGTATGCATTATGAAAGTATGCAAGTTAAGTTATAAATTTCATAACTTTTAAAAAAGTTTTATAACTTTAACTTTATGACTTCTAAAAAAATTATAAAACACAGCTTAAAAAGGTCATAAAACTTATAACTTAAAAAAGGTTATAAAACTTGTAACTTAAAAAGTTATAAAATTTATAACTTAACTTACAACCACCATTATAATTTGTTAGGTGGCTGAATAGACTTCATAGAAACATAAAGGTTACCTGACTGCTGATCTGGTATTTTTCATTTTACCTCAGCTCTGCACTGTCTAAACAACTCCTGGTACTCTGCTGGTTTAGAAGGACTAGGCTTTGGCCAGTCTTCTTTTGGGCAGCCCAGTTGGGACCCCTCTCTGATCTGCCAGTCAGCTCTGACTTGATAGTATCTAAGACCTCCTCACCTCTCAGACTTAGAAATTTCCCTCTGTCAGTCAATTCACTGGCAAGTCTAGATATCACCCCTGTGATGTCATTAGTCTTTTCGAGTTCCTTCAAAAGGTCTCTAGATGGCATAAAATCAAGGTTCTCAAGGAAACTGTCCTGGTTCTCTTTCTCTCAATGCTCTATAGCTCTGGTTGTTACTAAGTCTTTCCTTTACAATGAGCCAGCATTTGCTCTTTGTTCCTAGATCTTCCTTTTATGGTCAAATAAAACAATTCCATAGTTTTTTCATCTATGAAATTCAAATTAATTTGGTTTGAGGCACATTTATTAAGCCTTTATTTGTGTTCTAGGTCCTATGCTAAATGTTGAGGATAAAAAGACAAAAATAAAGATTACTCCTGCCCTCAAGGAGTTTAAAATCCCCATCTCTCTCTAGGTCCTTCCTCATCCTGGCCACTCCTTTCTGAATGTTTATAAATATCTTTCCTGAAATGTGGTTTACTAACTGAACACAAAAGCTCCAGGTGGGGTCTCTCCTGAACCCCAGTTAATTATGTGGTGCTTTGATTTTAATATTTCCCATTTTACAGATGAAAGGATTGAGGCTCAGAGTGGCCAAGTCTTCCTTCTATACATAGCAGGTGAGCAAAAGAGTTAGGGGTGCCCCCACGTTTGGGCACTTTGGGTGTTGTATACTTCCCGACCCGAACCCAAACCCAGAGTCTCAAAGCCATTCAGAAACAGCTAGCACCAGCACTAAGGATCTTGCTCAGAACTGCATACAATCTAGAGGGGGGTTACAAGCACTTTTCTCTCCCTAGGGTGCCTTACACAGTTTTACACCCGTTGGCTTTTATAATGAGACAGGTGTCGATGGAAACCAGGCTTTGTCAGTGGATAACTGACAATGTAAAGGCAGGGACAAGAGGGTGAGCTTCTCTGTGGAAGGGGCCTGGTGGTTGGTGGTCTTTGTGGCACCCAAGGGCCAGGGCCATTCACAAGGAGCCAGGAACTACAGATGAGCTTCCCTAGAGACCTTGATCCATTAATTGGGCAGCTCAGGGGAACCTATGTGATCTTGGTGTCCTTAAAGTACCTTGAATAGTCTTTGGATTTGCAGAGATGTACCTTTGAAGGTCACTAGGTGGGACAGCATAAGAAAGAGCTGAGTTCCAATCCTATTTCAAGCACTTCCTAAATGTGTGACCCTGGTAACTAGTGACTTACAACAACAGAGAAGGCCACTTTAGATGCCTTATCTGTAAAATGGAGATAAAAATGTCTCCTAAGGGGATTGTGATGAGGATCCAATGAAAAGCCAGGTATGACTATTGCTCCGAGGATGAATGGGGCTTTGCCTTAGCCCTCCGTCCAGATGCTGCACTGAGCTTGTGGCGCTCCAGAAGTCTGGGACAAAATCACCCTCATTGGACTCTGGACGCTTGAGCCTCCTCCTCCCAATGTTAGTGGACACACAACTACCTTGGACTATCCAATATGCTGCCCCCCCCCCCCCAATGTCTGACTCACTACAGGTGACTCTCTGACTCTGTGCCCTGGCCCCCCTTTCCCATATGATTTTGGCTAGCTATGCCATACATTTATTCTGTGTGTCTGTTTTACCCTCAGGAAGCTTCAATTCTGACCAGAGGGAATATACTGTCTGCCTTTTAAATTTCGTCTGGATGCCTGGAGATGGCCCAGGATGCACTGGGACACTCTGGCCCTTTTAGGCTAAGGCTTTTTCAGGTACCCACTTAGAATGAGGACTCTTTTAGGAAGTGAGTGAAGAGATGGCCACATGGGCCTCTGGAGGATTTGGGCATCTCCAAAGCAACCTCTTTTCTATTTGGAATCTGTCCTGAGTGGCCTCCACAACCAGAGTCTTCTCCTGGTTGATTTTTTTCCCCTTTTTTTTCTAATTAAAGGAGCCATCCCTTCACTCACTTCCTAAAAGAGGCCTATTCACTGAATGGGCATTACCTCATTCTAAGTGAGTACCTAAAAAAGCCTTAGCCTAAAAGGGCTAGAGTCTCCCACTGCATCCTGGGCCATCTCCAGGCATCCAGATGAATATCTGGCCACTGGACCCAGATGGCTCCGGAGGAGAAAGTGAGGCTGGTAACCTTGCACAGCCCTCCCTCGCCCAAATCAAAGTCAACTGCAAGTCATGTCATCATCTCCCTGATGCTGTGGTCTTCTTTGAGAACCAGGGACAAACACAACAACAACTACCTTGGCAGAACTTTTATATTCCTTCTGGTTTATGTTTTGGTTGGTTTTGTAATCTGAGGGCTGTTAAAGGAAGCTAACTTTGTCTTCACATCTTTTAATGAACCTTGTATAATTTTGGCACCTAAATTAGAGACATGTGGTTGGAAGAGACACGTTAGGGCACTGTTTGGTCCTACTGAATTTGGAGGGCCCTTGGTCCTTCAGGGATTGCTGTCACTATCTATAAACATGTGGTCTGCTGAAGAAGAGAGTTTGTGAAGTGCTGCCTACTTCCTTCTCAGCCTTTCTTCTGGATGCCACTGATGGGTAGATTATTCCTATGAAGATTTTTTAGATGTAGGAAGAGCTTGTTTAGTACTTATTGATGCCTTCTCTGTTGTTGTAAGTCACTAGGCATCAATTAGAAACTTACAGTGTGGCAGGTTCTGTGCTAGACACCAGGGATTTGAAGAAAGGCAAAACCATGATTGATGCCCTCAAGGAGTTCCTATTTTAATGCAGAAAACAATATGCAAATAACCAGGCACGTGTGAGATGTAGATAGAAAATCATCCTAGAGAATGGGGCCCTGACATGTGGGGGAAGTAGGGGCTGAGCAAAGCCTCCTGCAGAAAGTGCGTCTTGAAGAAAGTAGGAAAACCAGGAGGCATAGATGAGGATGGGGAATATGCCAGTCATAGGGCACAGCCAGTATAAAGGCATAGAGACTGGAGAGAAATTGTTGTATTTGAGTAACAGGAGGATATCAGTCAATGTTGTCAGATCATGTGGTATTTTGAAGGGTATAAAGTAGAAGAAGATTAAACAAGAGAAAGGGTCCAAGACTGTGAAGAAGTATAAATGGCAAAGAGATGACTTTATAATGGATTGTTAAGATAATAGCAAGCTCCTGAAGTGGGTTGAACAGGAAAGTATCATAATCAGACCTAAACTTCAGGAAAATCACTTCGGCAGCTGAGTAAAGGACAGAGTCAAATAGAGAAAGACAAGGCATGGAAACCAATTGGAAGGTTATTGCAATAATCTAGCTGAGAGGTGATGAGGCCCCAAGGTAAAGCTGTGGGTGTGTTAGTAGAGGCAATGAGATACCCACGAGTGATGTTTAAAGAAATAAGATTTGGTGATATAATGGACAAGTAGAGTAAGTCAAGTAGGAGTGGAGTCTAGATGACTGGGAAGATGCTGATGACTTTAATATTAGTAGAACAGTTAGACAGGGAAGATTTGAGGGAAAAGATAATAGGCTCTGTTTTGAACATGGAGGTTCCAGTTTAAGATATTCAAAAGGCAGTTGGTGATTCTGGGACTGGAGAACATGAGAAAGGTTAGAGCTTGATATACAGATTTGCATAAAGCTAATAATTGAACCCATAGAGGCTGATGAAACCAGTGAGTGAGATACTAGAAAAAGAAAAGAGAAATGTGCCCAGGATGGAGTCCTGTGGGACATCCATGATTAGTTAGTGCAATGTGGATAAAGAGCCAGTAATCAGAAGAACCAGAAAGCTCTGTCACAACAACCTAGAGGGGAAAGAACATCACCAATAGTGTCAAAGACTTCTGCAGAGAAGTCAAGAAGGATGAGGACTGAGACAAAGTATGGTCTTCATATTCACCTGGAGAGGCTTATACAAACTGATGCTAAGTGAGAAGAGCAGAACCAGGAGAAATTTGTACACAATCATATTGTATGTGTGATGACCAGCTTTGATAAATTGGACTCTTCTTAGCAACACACAGTTATAAGACAACTCTACAAGTCTCAGGATGGAAGGAGATGTCTACATTCCAAGAAAGCTCTAGAAAGACCAGAGTTTAAATGGAGACTGAAACAATCTACCTGCTCTCATTCCTTTTCATGTTTGGTCTTCTTTCTTTTTTCCCACTGTTTACTCCATTGGTTACAGCCCTTCTATACAACCAGACTATTGTACAATGTGAAAGTATTTGCAGATCCTATACATGATTGCACGCCTCTGTGGGGGGAGGGGGGAGAAGGAGGGGAGAAAAATTGAAACTCAAGGGATTATGGAACTGAATCTTGTAACCTAAAAATAAATAAACAAGTCAATGAAAATTAAAAAATAAAAAATAAAAAAAGAACTGATCATTGGCTTACTATAGGAATGATGCTTGCGGTTTTTCTCACCAAGGATTTGCTTTGGATAACTTCTCTCTTTTAGATATTCATTTAAAAATCAACTCCCTTGATGTCTCTAAAGTTGTGTTGTCCCCAAGATGAACCATTTCTGTGACTACTTGATTTTCTAGACCCATTACTTTTTCCGTTTTTTCTTTCAATGATGTCGTTTATGCCTCCCCCAAGTATCATAGAAGCAACTGGAATGTTGAGTCCCAGTGTAATGGCTCCATGTTCTAGGTGGATAAAAGTCTGTTACTGAAGGATTTGGCAGATATTTCATCTGCCATTGTCCTTCTTCCACACTTGTTTCTCCATTGAGGGATGAACTGCTTAGTTGGGTGTTTTGATGACCTTTTAGTAAAATTATTTTTCTTCTTCTATGTTTTGTTTTATGAAATGATTCTACTCATAATTTTCCACCATCCTCCTCTTTGAAGTTTTATGAGTGAATTTATATTCTAAAACATTGCTGCTCTAGGCTTCTGTTTTTTGCCTCGCCAAAGACATGCAGTGTTTGATTTCTGAGGAAGTTTCTATGCTCTCTTGTTCTCATTGTGGCAATTGATTTACACTACTCAAACTCCCCAGAATGATGACAATCTGCCAGTGTCTGTTCTTTTATCTGTTTCCCCCTCTTCAATGCCAACAGCATATTTAAAAGGTGAAAGTGGAGCTTCCTTGATTGTGCATAATATCTTCTCATTTTTCCCTTAAAGTTGGTTTTGATTTTAATGTAGCATTATTATGTTTCTTTTCACACAGTGAGCTAGGCACTGTGTTAAACATTGGGGATAAAACAGAAAAAGAAAAGAAAAAGAGACAATAATCCCTACCCTTGAGGAACTCAGTCTAATAGGGGAAAAAATCTGCAATGACAGCATATGAATAAGTTATAGACAGGATAAAAATCTACAGGGTATTAAAAAAATGGCTTATATCATGTGACTAATGGAGTACTAGATCTGAAGTCAGAATGACCTAAATTAAAATAGTTCCTCTGATGTTTACTAGCTATGTGACCATGGGAAATTCATTTAAACTCTCCAAGCTTCAGTTTTCCTATTAGTAAAAAGTGAGTGGGAATTGTTATAGTATCTGTCTTTTAGGATTATTGGGAGATTGAAATGGAGTAAAGACTTTGAAAACTTCAAAATAACTCCACAATTATCAGTTGTTATTATTTTTTGGCTGCTGTCTCATTTTGACTCACCTTGAGATTTCAGTCTATTAAAACCATCAGTTCCCTTTTACAAATAAACAAACAAACTCTTGTCTAGCCACACCTCCACTGTCTATCCTTCACAGAATGTAAGAACTGAAAGAGACCCAAGGGATCATCTAATATAATCCTTTCATTTTATAGAAAATGTACCTGAGATCCTGAAAGTTTGTGAGTTTCCTAAGGTCACATAAGTTGGCTGTTGTTTTAGCTGAAATGTATGACCTTCCAATTATTGTTATTCCACTTCATCTTACTAAATTCAGCCCATTATTTTAGTCTATCAAAATGTTTTGTGGCTCATGATTCTAGTTACTGAGCCCATGGCAGCTCTTCCCCACCACTTTATGTCTGATATATCATGGAACATTAAAGCTGGAAGGGACCTCAATGGTAAATTTTTCCAATTCATTCTTGAAAAAATAATTCCCTCCACAACATTCTCAATATCTTATAAATATTGTGTCATTTAATCTTTATAACAACCCTAGGAAGCAAGTGCTATTAGTATCCTGAGGAAACTGAGGCAAACAGAGATTAAGTGCCTCACCCAAGGTCACACATCTAGGAAGTAGACAGCCATGTTTTTTATGCTTCACTAATTGATTTACTATCTCATACAAGATAACCACTTTTTAAAACTTTTCATTCTTCCCCAAAGCTTTCTTGTATTTCTCTTCCCGTAACTTCTCAGCTGAAACCTTCCCTTTTATTTCACTTTAAAATGAGGATTTGCTGCAAGTCCTCTTGTATCCCTTTGTTCCCACCTCACATAACTCGGATGTCTTCCTCCACTATCTCCTTCATCTCTGTCTCACCTGAAGAAGTGGCCCCTCTCCTTACGAGGGCAAATCTCTCTGAATAAACAAGTGATGTCATTCCATTCCATCTTCTTCAACAGACTGCCCCCTCTATTGCCCCAATTCTTTCACTAACCTTTGATCTCTCTGCCTACAGACTGCTTCACTATAGCACCGAAGTCTCTCACATCTCAAACATGCTAAAAATACCTCTCAGTAGATGCAACCATCCCCACCAGCTATCTTCCCATACCTCTTCTTTCTTTTGTAGCTAAACTCCTTGAGAAGACCATCTACACGAAGCACCTCATCTAGTCGTTTTCCCCCTGACTCTCTTCTTAACTTCTTGCAGTCTGGTTTCTGCTTTCAACATTCAACTGAAACTCTCTCCCCAAAGTTACATATTAATTGGTATCTCTTAGCTGCTAAATCTTTTTTTTTTTGTTGTTGTTGTTGTTTTGCTTTTTGGAGAGGGAAGGCAGGGTAATTGGGGTTAAATGACTTGTCCAAGGTCACATGGCTAGTAAGTGTTGTGTCTGAGGCCGGATTTGAACTCAGGTCCTTCTGACTCCAGGGCCAGTGCTCTATTCACTGTGCCACCTAGCCGCCCCTTACTTGCTAAATCTAATGGCCTTTTGTCAGTCCTCTTATTTCTTGACCTCTCTGCAGCCTTTGATACCATCAGTGTCTCTTCTCTTTGATACTCTTTTTGTTACTTTTGGGTGCCACTTTTTATCCACCTCCCACTCCCTGCTTTTTAGCCTTATTTTGTGTGTTGTCTTCCCCATTTAATTTCAAGCTCCCCGAGGTCAGGGACTGGCTTTCTTCTTCCTATTTGTGTCCTTGGTACTTAGTCCAGAGCCTGACACATAATAGGTGCTTAATAAACCTTTATTGGCTGGTTGATCCTTACAAAAATCCTCTGAGTTGAGCATTTCTCTAATATCCCCATTTTATCGATTTAGAGATTGGAGCCCAGAATGGCTGAACAACATGCTGAGCTCCCCCATTCTGAGTAAGCATCAGCCATGGGATTCAAGCCTGGGTTCCTCCTCACTCCAAGTCCAGGACACTTTTCTCTAGACCATTGCAGACTTTAGTCAAATTTTTGTATTTGACAGGGAAGGAGACTGAGGCTTAGAGAGAGGAGTGTCTTACATAAAACCACTACGTAATTCAAATCTGGGGTTTCTGAAAACAGACTCCATTCTCCCCCTTTCCTCTAAACCAGTGGTTCTCAACCTTCCTAATGCCATGACCCTTTAATACAGTTCCTCATGTTGTGGTGACCCCCAACCATAAAATTATTTTTGTTGCTACTTCATAACCGTAATTTTGCTACTGTTATGAATCGTAATGTAAATATCTGAAATGCAGGATGTATTTTCATTGTTACAAATGGAACATAACCCATAGGTTGGGAACTGCTGCTCTGAACACATGACCTTTTGTTTCCAATCTTTGATCTATGGAGTGGGGACCAAGGCTCAGTTTAAATCAGGGGTTTAAAATCTGGAGCCTGTGAATTTTTTTTCAAAAAGTATTTTGAAAATTATGTGACTAAGTTTTATCTTACATTTATGCTTAATGGAAGTGGTGAGGGGGACTTCCTAGAAATCGAGGTGGTGGGTTCTCTTTCCCTGGAGAATTTCTTAAGGCAAAGGTTTGAGGACCACTTGTCATGGATGCTGTTGAGAGAACCTTGGTCAGACACCAGGTGGGAACATGTACCCACAGATCCCTCCCTTATCTGAGATTCTTTGGTTCTGAGCCTTAGAACCCTGGGAAGGCCTGACATGTTTTCCAATGTGCCCCCATCCATCTAAACATCTGTCATTGCTATAGCCTCCTGGGAACACACCAGGATCCCAGACCCTGATGCATCATCTGAAAGCATTCTCTCTTAGCTGTTACCTTCAAAGGTGCTGCCCATCCTCCCTCCCACATCTTCCGGACTCTGGGCCTGGGTGACAACAGATGCATGGCCCACCTCTTCACAGCTGACCTCTGCTGTAGAGCCTGGGGGGGGGGGAGGCGGCAGCGCAGGGCTGAACAGTGATGCTCTCTGACGGCTGAACCAACCCGGGTTAATTAAGCTGGGGGAGACATTGACATCTCTGCCCCTCTCCACCCCATCTCTCTCTCTCTCTCTCTCTTTCTCTCTCTCTCTCTCTCTCTCTCTCTCACACACGCACACACTGGGTTGGAGGCTCATTTCCTAGTCAAAGGAATCTGTTCTCTGACAACAAACAAATGGGGCCCCTGACAGGCCTGTCATTTAGTAATTAGGCCTTGGTGGCTTAAGTAAACAACTTAGTGAGAGAAGGAGAAGGCACCCAGGCAAACTGGAATCATAATACACAGCTGACTCAGTGTAAGCTGACCACAAGGCTTTGTGGCGATTCTGAGCAGATGGAGGGCAAACAGGAGGGTTCCAGACCCACCATAATCTCTGGCCTGTTCCTCTGGCTGCCTAAGAAAGAATGAGCATGGCCAAGAATTATCTAGTGCAGACTCACTCTGGGTCAGATGATTCTGGCCCACTTGTCCAATGTAAGCATCACAGATACCGAGGCTCTTTAAGAGTCTGCACATTAAGTGAATTTTTAATAAACTTTGCTTTACTTTGGCTGAGAAAAATCTTGAGTGGAATTAATTTGGCAGGATTTGGCATTCTGGGGTCTTGAGCAAACCCCTAAACCTTAAACCTCTACATTTTATGGTTCCTTGATACCGGCAAACACTGCTAATCTCAAGTTCTTCTCCAGCCAGAATTGGAAGGTACATAAGCCTCTCTCTCTCCCTATTCCTTTCTTGCTCTCCAAGTACCTTGGAGGTGTTTTTTTGAGCCTGACCTCTCAGGTTCCATTAGGTCACACAGCTAGGAGGCTGCCTTGTGCTCAGCCTGACACTCTGAAGTTCTGTTAGAGGACATGGATCTGGGTGCAGCTTCTGAAGCATGGAGGACAGGTACAGACGCCCCATCCTGAAGTGTTCGCTAGATTCTTTCCATTCTCTCGGCGCTAGGGAATTGGGAAAACTTCAGCTACCTTTCTGTGTTGTTGTTGGTTTTTTTTGTCTTGTTTTGTTTTGTTTGTTTTTCAAGGCTTACTCCCAGATCTTCCCTTATGGAGGAAGGGACTTCCAACCTCTATGCCTATATTGGAGCAATCCTTTTTAGCTCCCAAAAGTTCACCTTTGGGTTGTCTTTTATAACATTGGGAAAAATTTAGTTTCTCTAAAGAATGTAAAAAGAAAAAGTTGGTGTTCTTTTGCAACACTGTTTGACCTCCGTGTCACCTAGAGGACCACAAAGCGCAGCCTGTTTTTGGGACTTTAAAAGATAATACTCTCAGGGTGGCTAGGTGTGTCACCTAGAATAGAGCACAGGCCCTGGAGTTAGGAAGACTGGAGTTCAAATCCAGCCTCAGACACTTAACACCAGCCGTGTGACCTTGGGCAAGTCACTTAACCCCAATTGCCCTGTTTTCCCCCCTCCAAAAAGCAAAAAAATAAATAAATTTTAAAAAGATAATACTCTCTTGAAGTTAGAATTGTACTATTGGCAAGAGGGAAGATGGATAGAAGTTGCCTATATGATGGCCTTCATTGAACTTTCTCGGAACATGGTTCTCAGGAAAGATTGTGAGATTCTTGAAGCTAGAGCCCCTCCACAAAAGGGCAAGAGAGGCCAATTAAATGACCTCCTTCCTATGGCCCCCCAGGGTGACCCCTGCTCAGGTCTCAGCCACTGGTCTTGCTGAGCTGCCTCCCTCTGTGGCCCCTCCCCCTGAGGCAACACCCACTCAAGCCTCAGGTCTTACCCCCACGACAGTCATTGGGGTATCTCCTCATCTGACCCCTTCCCCTCCTCAGGTGACCTTCCCCCTTGCCAGCCAGATCCCCCAGTCTCGCAGTCTGATCCAGTTCAGCCAGCACGCCCAAGTTCCCCCCTCACAGGATGTGGGACTTTCTATCACCCTTCCCAAGCCCCTGTCCCCACAGCACCTTCACGACTTTTTCCCCTAAGGGAAGTACCTGTCTCTCCCAATGGGACAGCTAGGGGGCATGCCCCATTCTCCATTTCAGATCTCATCCAAGTTAAAGAAAAACTGGGGAGGATCTCCAAAGATCCCCCAAAGTCTACTGAAGGCTTTTGGGACATAGTCCTACAATTCGAGCTTTCTTGGGGTGATTTGCATATCCTCTTCTCTACCTGTTGTTCCACTGAGGAGAAGAGGAGAATCTGGGAACAAGTCCAATAATTTGGGGATCATTTGTCTAGCAATGACCCCTCAAAATACCCCCCAGGAGCAGCTGATATTCCCACTAGTGATCCAGGTTGGGATTACCGAACCTGTGAGAATAGGGGAAAAAGAGATCATATGGTGCTTTGTCTGTTAGAAGGCTAAGAACTGCATTTCAAGAGCAAGTAAATTATCAGAAAATTAGGGAAATTCCTCAGAAAGAAAAGGAAAACCTTGCCCTTTTCCAAGATTGACTGGTAGAAGCTTTCAAAAGGTATATGAATTTAAATCCTGACTCTATAGAAGGGGCAGCTATCCTTAACATGTATTTCATTAGTCAGTCTGCCCCAGATATTAGGAGGAAACTGCAGAAATTGGCAATGGGACCCCAAACATCTCAGGCCCAATTACTGGAGATGGCCTTTGGAGTCTTTAATAACAGAGACCTATTTGCAATGGAGGAGAAAGAATGAAGGGAAGGAACCAGAGACAGAGAATATACTCAATTCTTGGCTGCTGCCGTGGCCAGGAAAAACCCCTCTAGGGAACCCCCTTGGAAGAAGCCCAGTCACTTGGGCAGTGGGGAAACCTGCCTTTGATGCTACAAGGAGACTCACTGATACAAGGAGTGCCCTTCCAGGGTGCCCCCCCTCCCCAGAGGGAGTTCCAGGAACTGATACCTCTAGAACCATGCCCATCCGACCAGGAGGGACAACGGAGGAAAGATTGTCCCCGAGGTTGGAAAAGCAGTAGAGCCATCTCCCAGTACCCTGTCCTCCAGTCCTCTCATGCCTTGGAGTGACAGGGAAGCCTGGGGCTTGGCAGTGCTCCCACTTTCTCCATCTCTCTAGCTGACTTTGGGCAAGCCTTGAGGCTGAAGGTAAGGTTACCCGCTTTATTATGGCTAAGTTCTCTGTTCTAACCAATTGGTTCTACCCTCCCCTTGACCAGTCAGGTCAGGGGCATGGACGGGAATCCTAAGGGATGTTTCCAGACATACCCAGGCCCTGCCTACTTGAGGATCTGTTGTTTGAAAGCTCCTTCCTTATGCTCTCCCCTTGTTGGGAAGGGACCTGTTGGTGAAATTGGGAAGCCGATGCTCTCCAGTGAATCCTCCCAAATCTCCCCATGATCCCTCAGGAGTATGGGATATAGTTGAGTCAATTGTTGGGGATCAGGAAATTCCTGGGTGAGCCATTTCTGCCACCCCGGCATTTGTTTTTGATTCCTAGATCCTAAAGTGTTGCTCTCCACCCCCCCCACGCCCCGCCCCACCTCCCATCGTGGCCTATATCCAATTAAGCTCAAGGTCTGAGAGGAATAGCAACCATTCATTACTATTCAAGGCCCTGACTCATGTTGTCTAGAATGGGGCCCAGAGCAGGTGAAAGCTTTTGAGAGTCTGAAAACTAAATTGACCACCGGTCCAACCATTAGCTTTACCCAATCTAGAAAAACCTTTCACTCTCTGTGATAATACCTTGTGACTGTTGGGGTTATATCCCAAAGAGATCACAGAAGTGGGAAAAGGACCCATATGTACAAAAATATTTATTGCAGCTCTCTTTGTGGTGGCAAAAAACTGGAAATATAGGGGATGCTCATCCATTGGGGAATGGCTGAACAAGCTGTGGTATATGAATGTAATGGAATACTATGGTGCTATAAGAAATGGGGAGGAGATGGACTTCATATTTACCTGGAGAGGCTTATACAAATTGATGCTAAGTGAGAAGAGCAGAACCAGGAGAAATCTGTACACAATGACAGACAC
>CM053581.1:5594218-5631938 GCA_028627135.1 Pseudochirops cupreus | reverse complement strand
GCCATGGCAGCACACAATCAAGTACAGGATCTGCAAACGCTTTCACACTGGACATTAGTCTGGTTGTATAGAAGGGTTGTAACCGATGGAGTGGAAAATGGGAAAAAGAAAGAAAACCAAACATGGAAAAGCATTATAACATGGAGATTGCTTCTATCTCCATTTAAACTCTGTTCTTTCCAGATCTTTCTCTGAATGTAGATATATCTTTCCATCCTGAGACTGGTAGAGTTTTCTTATAACTGTGTGTTGCTGAGAAGAGTCCAGTTTATCAAAGTTGGTCGTCACACATATGATGTGTGTGTTTCCTGGTTCTGCTCTTCACGCTTAGCATCAGTTTGTATAAGCCTCTCCAGGTAAACATGAAGTCCATCTCCTCCCCATTTCTTGTAGCACAATAGTATTCCATTACGTTCATATACCACAACTTGTTTAGCCATTTCCCAATTGATGGGCATGCCCTCAATTTCCAGTTTTTTGCCACCACAAAGAGAGCTGCAATAAATATTTTTGTACATATGGGTCTTCCTCCCACTTCTACGATCTCTTTGGGATACAACTCCAGAAGTAGTATTACTGGGTTAAAGGGTATGCAATTATTTATAGCCCTTTGGGCATAGTTCCAGATTGCTTTGGAACAGTTCTTTTTTTAAAGGCAGTCCATGCTGAAAATCTATGCTAGAAGAGGGATGAGTTCTGTCTCTTTAAAGGGCTGAAGAATCTTCCCAAATCTCTGTCCCTGCCTGCATTAATCACAGATCATCAGCCACATGGAACACAGCATAAAATGATGGTGTAAATAATGTGTGAGCACTGACCACTTCTGACCAACAGCTGGCAAGGTCAGACCTTTGCATCTCTTGTCTCATCCTTACCTAACCAAGTTGGTGGATGGGGCTGGTAGCAAACTTCTTCATATTGCTGATTACTGCCATACTGCATAGAAGGCCACCAGAACCCCAAAGGAAAGGCATGGGGGAACAAGCATCCAGAGACTGGACACACATACTCATCCCCTCTGCCTGCTCTTCTCTCAAAGTAAGCAATATGGTAACTTTTCTCCCTTCTCTTTTCCACAAGTCCCAAAGCCAAGTTAGAAAAAAACAATGACTACTGAACTGATGGACGCTGGGATGAATTTATTCAGTCAATTTCTGGATTCTGATGGTTTCTGGACTCTTGATGGTGATACTCTTTGGGAAGCAAACCTGGAGCTGAGGAATTATATTTCTCCTCAGGGGTATATTTCTCCTCCGTTCCAAAAATCAGCCATGGTGTGCTTGACATCTGGAATTATGTAACAAAAGCATAAACATACACACACACACACACACACACAAATGCTTTAAACTAAAATGTGTGATAAACCCAGCGTCCCAGAAAATGATGCCACAGTCCTGTTCAAAGCCATGTGCATTAGTAATCCATTCAATAAACACAGCACAGTCTAAACCACCCCTGACCCAACACTTCTGTGTCTGAAGGCATGAAACATTCCCTGCACAGTGAGGGCATTTCCCAAGAGCATGTGCATATCTGTGGTGCACAATCAACTTAAAAACAGCAGGAAAATACATTGTTAATTCTAACAATAGCATCAAGCCCAGTTTATTTGGGATGTTTCTATTTTCTCTGTGGTTCCTTCTAGCTCTGAATGTGTGATTCATATGGTAAATAGAGAAAGTCAAGTCAAGTTACCAAGCGTTTCTTTATTCTAGACCCTGTACTAAGTACGATTGTGGTTGTTTGTCCTTCCTTCCCAAAGAGGACCATGACATCAGGGAGGTGATGCCATGACATGCAAGGGAATTGGATTTAAGTGAGGCAGGGCTATGCTGAGTCACCAGCCTCACTTTCTCCTCCGGAGCCAGCTGGGTCCAGTGGCAAGATAGAGATCAGGATGACTGGAGGTGGCTATGAGTGCTAAGTACTAGAAGAGCTGGGATTATACATAACCTTTCACCTCCAGTGTACATTTCTATCTTGAAGCTAAAATGAAAATGCCTCTCTGGTATCTGCTCCCAGCACAAATCCCCTTCTTTCTAGCCTGGTTGGCAATTGTTTGGAAAACTCATTGGGGCTCTGAACCTGGAAAGATGTGGCTTGAGAAGATGGTGTCAGGGCTCTCTAGGACTCAGAAGTTGGTCATGGATAGTGGTGAACATTCTTTCCTTCAAGCTCTTATCTCCTCCCTGAGACCCCACAATGGTTCCTTGTCCTCTCTGTGCTGGGCAGACTGTTTGACTTCAGTGATGTGGCAAGCATCACGGATCATCTATTCAGACCCGGCTTGGTTTCCCTAATTTACCCAGAGTGTCCAAGTTAACAGCAGAGAAGTAAAACAATGCTCTTTTGTAATTTCAAATGTAAAGCGGTGTTCTGGGATACTTAAAAAAATCCATAGTCTCCTCCATGAGGGTCCACTCACCCCCTGCATGTTTTTGTAGACAGTTTGGTGAGTTTCAGTGGCTGAACAAATCAGGTCCTGGAAAGCAGCCCTCCCTCTCTCCACCTAGCCAGGTTGAGGCTCAGATGGCAGACAAACAGTCTAGCCTTGAGCTTGTTCTCTTACCATTCCAGCTCAGTAGGATCTCCCAGAGGTAGCAGGGCCTTCAGGAGTGCTGGGTCAGCACCATGCTATGATGTGGGGGCACAGGAAGAAAATGAATTATCTTTAAAATGTCAAGTCTCTGCTGCAAATCACATGATGCACAGTCTTCCAGGAGAAGTTCGAGGGAGCATTGAGATCCACTCCTCAAGCTTTGGTCTATCTGGCAGCTTTTAGGAATGAGCCCAAGTTTCATGACTGGGCAGAATTGTAAGATACTATCTTGTGTTGGAATCAGCTGGAGGGGATGAATGGGACACACCAGCTCTCTGGTTCTCCTCAAAGGCTCCAGGACAGTCGAGCGGACGTCCTTTGTATTGCGGAACTCAAAGTGAAACTCACCCGAGATCCTTCCCTGATGGAGTTGGCAAAGGGTCCTGGGACTCCAGACTTTCTGGCACTTGGTTGTAAAGGAGGCTGTTGGCTGGATGTTGATATGGGATGAAGCACCTCTTCAAGAACACATGATCCTTAGTATCAGCAGCTTTCCTTGGTATCATTATTGCTATGGCAGTAACTAGTATTTTATAAGGAAAATGATTTCCTATCAATTATAGTTGACTCCAAGTGGTCAGGGTTCCTGGTCACTGGAGGTCCTTGGGCAGGCAGGGCAGTCTGTCTTGAGGAAGGTATAACTTAGCAGGCCACACCTTGTACTAGATGGATGCTGAGGTCCCTGTGAGCCCGGAGACTCTGTGGATAATAATGATGGCCAAGGTAACCCTTCTTGAGAGCCATCTGGGTTAGACTTCTGTCCTCCAGGGTTCTCCAGTACCCTTAAGGGATCAGGGGCATCTAGTCCTTGTCATTGACTCCAACCACTACTGACTGCACTACCCTTAATTTTAGGGGTCTCCAACACCTCAGTTCCATTTAACCACTTACTAGTCAGATTAGCTTTTAGAACGGAATATTTGCTTCAAAATTACAGCAAAAATGAACATAAAAACATTTCCCTCAACACCTTAGGGGCACAGCCCCCAGCTTTATTACCTTGTTTCCTGAGAGGGGAAAGTGACTCAGAATTTAGCTCCTCCATAGCCTTAGTCCCACCAAGTTCCAAATCCTTCTGCACCCTGGCTTCTCAGAGATTCCCTGCCTCACTGGTAGTAACGTGTGGCCTGGAATTCTGGCTCCAAGGTTGCTAAGGCTCATGGTCCTAGGACCTAGGAACCCCTTCCCTTCAATTAGAACTGAAGGGGACAAATGGAAAAGACCCAAAGCCCAGGGCCATTTATAGGGGCCACAGGACTGAAGGAGAAGGGGGATGTGGCCCTTCTCCCCCTCCCAGCTTGTGTGTGGTGCCCATCCTGGGGGTGAAAGACTCCTTCATCCCTGGAAACTGACAGAAAGGGAGACTTTGCCTCCATCAGGTAGATTTAAGACTACTGAAGACTACCTCAGGGGGTCTCCCAGAAGGAGGCCCTTGGCATTACCCACCTGGCTATCACTGTATTAGCTGATCTGAGCATGTGTTAAAATCCAGCCGAATCTCCTTAAATAATTAAGGCATCCAAAGCAGTTCACATGTGTTAACTCATATGTTCCTCACAACAACCCTATTTTAGAGGTGAGGAAACTGAGGCTGAGAAAGCTTAACTGACTCGCCAAGGGCACAGGGCACACAGCTACAAAATATTTATGGTGGGACTTGAACTCAGATCTCAGGACTCCAAGCCAAACCTTGTCCTTAGGTTTTCCCACCCTTCACCTCCTCCTTACCCAAGGTGCGACTTGCTCTATCCTGAGGGTCCCATGTGAGTTTGGGGGAGAGAAGAAGCAATGTAGACTGAGAGCAGGGGATGTTTCAGACCCCGTGTGCACATTCACGCCTGGCTTTCTCATCTGTAAAATGGGCACAACTTGTTCTCTCTTTTTTGTGTGTCAGCATGGCTGGCTGATTGCACAGCATCTGTACCAGGGTCGGGAACAGAGAAAAGGTTCTGCCAATGTAAGACAGTAATACATACATGGAGTCAAATTCTCCGACTTAAAACCAATTCATTATATTCAGAGACAGAAAGAACTTTAGAGAAGCCCTCTGTCACCCACCCTTTGTGAAAGGCAGCCAGTCGGCTTGCAAGTGGCTATCTCAGAGGAAGCGTGGAGACCCGGAGGGTCCAGTCTGGAAGCTGGCGGATCTCAGCAGGACCCATGTGGCAATCCTTCTCCTATGCTCCTCCTGGTTCCCATTCCCCCATCTCTCTGTCCTGCATTTCACCTCTTCTCTCCTCAGGTCTCTCTTCTAACCTCTCTCTGTCTCAATCCCTCTTTTCCTCTTTTTCTCCCTTTTTCCTTTCCCCTCTCTTTGTCTCTTTTTCTCTCCTCTCTTTTTTCTCTCACTTCCCATCTCTCTATATCTCTGTCTCTCGCCATCTTTTTCTGTCTCTGTCTTTCCAACTCTCTGTCTCTTTTCTTGTCTCCCTCTCCCTCCCCCTCTCTCACCATCTCTTCTCTCTGTCTCTTTCTGTATCTGTATCTCTCTCCCTCTCCTGCTTTCTTCCTGTCTCCATCTTCCTCTCCTTTGCTCTTTCTCTCTCTGTCTCTTTCTCTATCTCTGAGTCTCTCTGTCTCTGTCTCTGTCTCTGTCTGTCTCTGTCCTTCTGTCTCTCTCTCTTTCTCTATCTCTGTCTCTCTCTGTCTCTGTCCTTCTGTCTCTCTCTCTTTCTCTCTCTGTCTCTCTCTTTGTCTCTGTCTTTCTGTCTCTCTGTCTGTTTCTCCTCTCTCTCTCCTCTCTATATCTGTCTCTCTTTCTCCCATCTTGCTCTGTGATTCTGAGTAGACCCTTCTCCATTTTGTTCTGTACATTCTTACATTCTTTCTTTCCCCTTCTTCAGAAACCATTTCTATCTAATCTAGGTGTTTCGTTTCAATACTGTTTAATGAGCACAGAATTGGACAAGGTACCATTGTGTTAGCTCTGGGAAGAGATAAGGATTCAGGGAAAGAATGTTGCCCAATATCCATGGTGAATTTCTGTAGCCGTAAGTCTCCTCTGCCCCTGATGCCATCTCTTTATGCCATGTCTTTCCAGGCTCACGGCCCAAGACGTTTTCAGAAGCCGACTGCCACCCAGGCTGTATCTTGGCTTTTCCCCTTCACTGACGCTCATGAATTTTCTCACACTGAACACATTGTCTTTGTTTTCTGTAGCTCCCTACACCCAGGTGGGCAGGGCTCTGCCCCATCAGCTTGGGGTTTCACCGAATAACTATCAGATTAAGAGCCACTTTTAGGTTGGCCGTTCAGAGGCCTTCCAAGAACGTGGGGCACTGGGAGCCTTGGGGGAGGCCAGACACACAGCTCTGAAACTGCACTTGCTTTGGTCTCTGTCTGGGCTGGCCCTGGGCCACCATCTTTCAGGTGGCCAGAGTGTACCTGATGTTGCAGAGATTACATCCTTTGGAAACACCGCTGTGGAGATCAATTGAGATGGGAATGGAAGAGAATAAGCACTGATGTGGCTCCTCTGTGGTAGACACTGTGCTAAGGGCCTTACAGCTATGATCTCATGTGATCTTCACAACAATCCTTAGAGGCAGGGGTTCTTACCCCATCTTACAGAGGAGGAAACTGAGGCAAGCAGAGGTTCACTGACTTTCCCAGGGCCATGCAGCTGGCGTGTATTGGAGGCTGTGCCCAGATCTTCCTGGCTCAGGGGCTGGTTTTGTACCCATTCTTCCTCACTGTCTCTGTAATGTTCATGACGGGTAGGAAAACAATGTGATTTTTTGAACCATCTGCCCATCCCCCTTCCCTCAGAGATTGTCTACATATAGTTATTTTCATCCTATCTCTCCGTCAATCTCAGGGCAGGGACCATGTAATTGCTTTTTGTGGATGCCCAGGGCTTAGTGTTGTGCCAGACAATGTGGGCATCACACAAGGCTAAGGGATGTTGGCTCTTCCACCTTTTTTTCTGGTGTGCCATGGCCAAAAATAGAGTCGCCAATGGGCTCCTCTGTCCTTGGAATCACAGAACTGAGCCTGGGGGTGGTACTCTGAAGGCCAGTGAGTCCAACTGCTTCACTTTGCAGAGAAAGCAATGATAACCCTAAGAACTTAAGTAACTTCTCCAATGTCATGCTGCTGGCAGGTGGCAAAGCCATGATTCCAAAGCTGGTCCCACTGCTGCCAACAAGGCTGGGTGATCCGTGCTTGCACGTGCTTAGAGGGATTCCCTCTGCTGGCGGGGCACTGGCCTCTGTGGCTACTGAGGGCCCTTCCTAATGCTGAGGGCTTGGGATGTGGTTCCATATCACACAAGTTCTTCTTGCACAGACAATGTGTAACTCACACACAGTGCACGACTGTTTCCCAAACAGAAGTGGGGAAACTCAGTTCCCCTCAGGCCTCATTGGTGCCATCTGCTCAAAATAATCAGTGGAATCTTCTTGTCTCTCATGTTCCATATTAGTTGCTCAGCCAAAGAGAAGGCTACTGGTCAGGCAGCAATGGAGCTACTTTCATGACTGCCCCGTGAGAATCCTGGAATTTCCCCTGGTGGAGGGTGATATGGATTGGGGTGGGTGGCAGGTGGGTATTTCTTACTTTTGGAAGATGGTCGGGTGGTCATGCTTCCCTGGGACACCATGGGCATAAATCCATGGCCAAAAGCATTTGGTAGAACTTCTTTGTTGGTTGACTGTCATATGTATCTCAAGACTCATGTATTTTCTGTCCCACTGGGAACTGACTAAGAGAAGTACCCCCAAAAAGTATTGACCTCAGGACCCCCCAAAATAGCTGTCATTTTGGGGAAGTGATGTTCACTCTCTGGGGTCCAGTGTCTTTATATTTGATATGGAGATCTGAAGCCCGTGCTGACAATCCCAGAAGTTTGGCTCCTGAGGGCCAAGAAAGATTCGTTCTAATTCAACAAACCATTATTAAGCACCCACTACGCGCCAGGATCTGGGCACACAGAGACAAACTTGAAAGTTTTTGTCATCATTGAGCTTAGGGTAGGGGGTGGGGAAGAGGGAAGGACGCAGAATTTAAGCAAATACACATAGTTCTATCGTTGTAGAGAGCTACATATTTCTGTCTCTAGAGCATCTATAGCTAATCTCTCTCTCTCTCTCTCTCTCTCTCTCTCTCTCTCTCTCTCTCTCTCTCTTTCTCTCTGTCTCTGTCTCTGTCTGTCTGTCTCTGTCTCTGTCTGTCTGTCTGTCTGTCTCTCCCTCCTTCTCTCTCCTCCTCTCTCCCTCCTCTCTTTTCTCTCTCTCTTTTCTCACTTATCTATTTGAGATAATATACTTGTTTGTGTGTGATATATAACATGCATGTGTGTTTGTGTAAGTCACTCGCACATGTAACTCAGACTCTGTAAAGAACAGGTGCCTGCTCAAGGTCTAATCATTAGACCTGGGATTCAGATTCCTGATTCCAGGTGCTCTTGCATCATAACTGCCTAATCTGTGAAATGGGTTGCTTTACAAGGTGCGTAGTTCCTTGTGACTGGAAATACTAGATTCCTTGCTCGATGCCCATCTGTCTGTAGGGGATGCTATGAGGGGGATTCCTGCATTCCTCTGTGGTTGTATGTGGGGGCTGGGGGGTCATATAAAACAGCGATGTCAAAGGCAGACACAGCCTGAGAAACTTCCACTGTCCGGAACCAGATTAAAATACAATTGAAAAATGTTTAATCAAATAAATGAAAACCCAAATAAGACCCCGATAACGTTAACATGTAATTGTTCTAAGTGTATATGAGGTCAGCAGGGATTCCTCTGTTCCCTTTGGTGGCCCCATTTCTATGTAAATTTGATAGCCCTGGCAGAGAACAGTGGCTGAGGGAAATAGAGTCAAGGAGACCTGAGTCCAAATCCTGCCTCAGACACCTTCTGACTGTGTGCCTCTGGGCAAGCCACTTAACCTCTTTCTGACTCAGTCTCCTCATCTGTAAAATGACATATATACAGAGCACCTACTTCTCATGGGGTGGTGTCTTGACTCACACTTGAAACAGATTTAAGTGAGCCAGAGCTGTGCAGACATCAGTCTCGCTCTCTCTTCCAGAGTCATCGAAGACCAGTGGCAGGACAAAAGTCCAGATAACCGGTGCCGACCTGGGATGAAGTGGCTGACCTTGGCATCTTCAATGGCTGACCAAACCCATACGCTCCACAGCTCTTGCTTCAGCTGCCTTCATGGCTGTTGCAACAACCTGTTCTCTCTGCCATTTTCTGCCAGGGAAAATCTTCACATGCTCAGAGTAGACAGTCTCCTAACTCCCTGACAGATTGGAGGCCCATTGGATGCCCCCATCCTGGTTTAGCTCATCTGCTGAGATGGTTTTACTGGAGTATGACTGCTGTACATGCCACAGCTTAGCACATAGGATGATGAAGAAGCCAACAATCTGTGGGGATTGGGGGTGTCTTTGAAAGTCACAATGCCCAGCACCAGAGAGGCTACAGTCCACTTACCCTGACTTGGTCTGGTAACGTCTGGAGGATCCTGGGCGCAGGTCTCAGTGGCGGTTTGGAAGGACGTTGGCAAAGGAGAGAGCATTCTGGAGATGTTGTCCAGTGTGGACACATTGCATTAGAGAATCACAGAGTCAGGCTGTGTCTAGGCCAAGCCAGCCTTGAATGAGGATTCTTCTTGGCATACCTGGCGAGTCATCACCCAGCCTTTATTTGAAGACGTCCAGAGATGGGGGACTCATTGTCTTCCGGAGAGTCCAGGCCACTTTTAAATCTCTCTTCTTTCTCTTTTTGGCAGCTCTAATTCTTAGGAATTTGAGTTTGTTTCCTGTGAATTTCCAGGCTTCAAAAATACTTTTCTCCCACTTCCATTTTCTTTTTCTTCTGTCCATAGCCTTACCTGGGCACTTTCTCTCCCCACTTTAGATCAAAGCCATTTGGAACCAATCTGCACAACGCCAAGCACATTTGTCCTTCTTGATCCACTCTTGCTTCATGCACTCCATCCCTGGCTAAGAGTTTATCATCCTCAGCTCCTGAGAATGGGGACCAGAAGTCCAAATGACTTCCTTAGTCGTCATCTCCTTAAAAAGTTCCTTAGTGCTAGGCTAAAGGAACATTGGATGGTTAGGCAAGAGAAGAGAAGACTTCACTGTGTGCTACTATTTGATGAGCCATCAGGCAGAAAAAGGATCAGTCTTGGTCTTCTGAGCCCCAGAAGGCAGAACCAGGAGCTTTGGGATGATTGTAATGGGGCAAATGAGGGCTTCACATCAGGAACAAATTCAGTGTCCTAAAGTGAAATCTCATCATGAGGAAGAAAGTCTTATGGAGAAACTCTATGAGAGGATCCCAAGCTCAAAGTTGGCACCAACTTGTGAAGTGAATTTGAGCCAATCGGTTCCTTGTCTAGACCCAAATTTTTTTCCTCTATAAAATCAGAGATAGAGTATGTATGTTCTATGTAAGTACTACAGCAAAAAATATGAAGTAAAAGACCAAAAAAATGCAATAATACAGTTCACAAAGTACTTTAAATCCATTGTCTCATTTTCACCTCCCCATTTGAAGGACATTTTTATGCAATGAGGAGAACAGGGGGCAGGGCAAGAGGGATGTTTTGTGAATGAAGTAATTATGTATGAAATTTCTGGTGAGCAAACTCCCTCCACCAATGCAGATCATATCTAGAACCTGGAACTTTATAGAATTACTTGGGGCGCCAAGAGAGGGTGACTTCCCCAGAATTATACAGCTAGGATGTGTTAGAAGCAGGATTTGAACACAGCTCTTCTTGGCTTAGAGGTCAACCCTCTATCCACAGACTATGCTTCTTCTTGAGGGAGGTACTGAAAGCATTCTTGTCCCTATTCTCCTGGTGAATGAGGGAAGGCTTGGATAGGGAATGTGACTTTTCTAGGGTCATTCAGGTAAGAGATGATTGACCTAGGGTTTGAACACAGACCTTCCTGAGTCCATGTCCAACACTCTAGCTGCCACCCCACAAAACTTCATAGGTAATGAGTCTACCTTCCTTGGGGGTATTCATGTAGAGGTCCAGTGATCACTTGTAAGGGTTGGTATAGGGATAATTCTTCCTCAGTGATGAATTCAGCTTTGAGACCTAGGGATTCTGTGAACTGTATCCTTGGTGACATTGGCAGAGATGAGATTAGCAGAGACATCATTCTGCATTTCCTGGCTGTCAACAGGCTGCCAAGTCATGGGGGCAGTGATTCAAAGGGATTAGATGGCATTTGGCAATGACCGTGAGATGGCTCAGCCTGCCAAGAACCAAGTAACTATCCAACTCCTAAAGGCATTCTTGAACCAGGAACTGCTGGACTACCTTGGTTCCACCTGTGAATGAAGACAGGTAAAGGTTCCTGCAGGTGGCTGTAGCTGGAATCCAGACAACACTGGTACTAGGCTGGAAGGGATCCTTACTACAGCACTGGGTGGGAGGGCTCTTCTGGGAGAAGGAGGTCATTGGCATTGAGTTTGGCCTGGGAGGGGTTTCAGAGCCTGTGGAGCCCCAGTTCCAATTTTATAGATGAAGACATTGAGACTCATTGTAATGTGCCCAAAGTCACATAGGCAGGAAGTGACAGAGGTTGTATTATTTAATTATTTATCTTCTAAGCCCTAGGGACTGTATTAAGAATGGAGGTATGACGACAAAAATGAGATGATCATTGCTTTCAAGGAGCTTACATTCTCCCAAGGGAGGACACACCACAGCTTGATCAGGCCATATAGGAGACACACAAAACCCTCTATAAGCTCAAGGGGAGGGATGGCATGGGTGTATGGTAGGATCAGGAAATCTCTTCAGAGAGAAGTTTCACTTGAGCTGAGCCTTGAATAAAACTAGGGACTCTCAGAGGTGGAAAAGATGAAGAGGGAGCATATTCCAGGCACTGGGGATAATCTGGGTAAAAGCACTGAGAGAGGAGATGAAATTTCACTTATGGGGAGACTGAGATGGCCAATATGGAGAGGAAGTGGATGAGGTGAGAGAGAGGCAGTAATAGGGAATAAGTCTGGGATGATAGATTGGATCCAGATTATGAAGGGCCTTCTATACTGGACAGAAGTGTTTGCATTTGATCCTAATGGGAAAATGGAGCTCCTGAAGCTTCTTGACCAGAGAAGGGAGGTGGTCAGATGTGTGCTTTATAAATATCAATTTGGCAGCTGTGTGGAGCATCCATTGGCGGGGCGGGGGGAGGGAGGGCGGAGAGACACAAGGCAGATGGACTACTTAGGAGGCCATTACAATGGTGTAGGCAGGAAGTGACAAAGGTCTGCTTTGGAGTTGTGTGTGAGAAGACCCTAATATAAGAGTGGGGAGATGGACTGGGAGAAGAGCTATGATAGACATTTCAGAGATATACTTGAAAAGCTTTGGCCATTGATCTCCTCTGGGGAGTGGGGGAGATGTCAGAGTGGAGAATGGCTACTAGTGTGACTGGAAGGATGGTGGAGTTCTCAGGAAAAATGAGCACAGAAAAATAGTGGATTTTGGTGGAAAGAATTCTGTGTTGGACATGTTGAGATTGAGATGCCTATGGTAAAACTGTATTGTGGGACTGGAGCTTCAGAGAGAAATGAGTGTGGTATATGGTGATTTCAATGTCACCTGTATGGAGATGATAATTGATCCCCTGGTAGCCGAAAAGATCACCAAGAGTGAGAGTGTGGAGAGTGAAGAGAATCCAGGATGATGGAAGATAGATTGATAGAGATACATAGACAAATAGAGATAGAGAGACAAAGAGAGATATATAGAGAGATAAACAAAAATAGATAGCCAGATATATAAAAAGACGTAGATAGACAAAGATAGATGGACAAATATATAGATGGATAGATAGATGGTAGATAGATAGATGAAATTAGATAGATGATAGATAGATGATAGATAGATGGAATTAGATAGATAGATAGATAGATAGAGCATTTATTAAACATCTCCTATGTTCCAGCACCTGTGCTAAGTGCTGGAGATATAAATATTAGCAAAAAGTCCCTACCCTCAGAAAACTTCCATTTTTATGGGGGAAGATCACACATGAGAGTGATTAGGGGGTTGTTGGGAGAGAAGTAAAGAGAGAGGGAAGCTGGTCTTGTATAGTAAGGGGCAAGTGGAAAAGCAGAGGGAGAGTGAGGAACAGAACCTGACTCAGAGTGAGTGTGGCTGGACCAAGCACTTCCTCAAACAGGGACGTTCACACATACAGGGCAGAGCGTGCATGATGATTCAGAAAAGAGGCTGCTTCAGAATAGACCGATACTATACTTCTAAATTCTCTCCTATTGCACTACTTTACTTTTTATTTCTAGAAGTATATCATATGGTAATAGTGAAAGTATATAGCTTTTCTTTGCTTTCTTTCAAAGGAAAAACTTCAGGTGCTTTCCTTTACAGACAATACTAGCTCTGGGATGCTTAGGCATAGTCTATCCTATTCTATTCTTGAACATATCATATATACAAATATGCAAATGTAATATTATTGATTATGTAATATATGTATATATATGATATAGTCAATAAGATGATAAAACATAGTATAACATAATACTATGTAATAATGAGGATGATGATACTCGCCCTGTGTATATGCTTGGAATTTTAGTGATTTTTCCTGAGTACTCTGAGGTAGGGACATAAAGAGTCAGACTCTTAAAACAGTCCAGTGTCTCTCTAGGAATGAATTTAGTCCATGAGGGAGCTCAGAGCTAGACGCCTTTATTGGAAGAGACCATTTCCAACCCACTGGCCGGATCTATTGCTCCATCTGTAGTAAAGACCAATTCTACTCTGCTCTGGCCTATAAAGAAGTATTTATCATTTTTACCTTTTTACCTTTATTTATGTTTTCCTTATTTATTAACATATCATCAGTTTTTATAAAATTACCATAGAAAAATATATACATATAGGCATATATATGTTTAGAAATATAGACATGTGTAGTATAATATAGGTATGCATGTATATATATGCTATGTATATGTATATTTATATGTGCATATGTGTATGTGTATGTATATACCTACACACATAAATATACCTATCCAAACCTATACACACATTGTACATGCAAAGATGTAAATATATCCTATTAAAATGAAAATTTTCTCATAGTGTATTCAGTTCTGTGGGTTTTTTTTTCTTTCTTTTTGTTGTATTTATCTTGCTCTGAAAGGGGAACAGTAAAGTCCCCTACAATTATGGTTTTGCTAACTATACATTTTTTTTTGCAATTTTTTTAGCTTTTTCTTTTATGAATTTGTATATTATCTCATTTTGTCTTTATGACAACTTTGTATGGCTGGTGCCATTATTATCTTCATTTTAGGTGTGAAGAAACTGAGGCAGACAGAGGTTAAGTAGCCAGCCTCAAACAGCTAATAAGTGTCTGAGTCCAGATTAGAACTCAGGTCTTTCTGCATCTGGGTCCAATACTCTACCTGCTGTGCCACCCAGCTGCTACTCCTTTTAGGTGAAGGACACGGGATATTACAATTCTTTTGTGTGCTTTGAAAAAAATCAGGCAAACAAGCCAGCAGAAGTCTGGGAGATGAAGATTCTCCAGATTCTGGGTTTCTTTAGAAGCTAGATCAATGGTTCTAAACCTTCCTAATGCTGTGACCCTTTAATACTTGTATGTGGGAGTATCTGCATGTGGGCAGACCCGCTTGGAGACAGATAGAGGAGCAGTGTCTTGGTTCCTAAGATCATCGGAAATATGTGTTTTCCAATGGTCTTAGGTGACCCCTGTGACCCCTGTCAAAGAGGTCGCGACCCAGAGGTTGAAAACCACTGAGCTAGATGATCCCATATAACATCTTGAGCAACCTGCTTCATCCAGTCACTTGGTGGCAAAGATGCAGACTCATCTGGCCTTTATCCATTCCACATCTGGAAGTGAATATGGTAGGGCAAAGACTGCATAGAATCTATACTGTGTGATCCCAATCTCCCTAGGACTTAAGGTGGTACAGGGGAAAGCATGTCTTGGGGGCAGCGTTTATATTTTTCTTCTTATATATTTGGACTAAATATTTCATTGTAAAAGTTAAATAATGTTAATCAGGAAAATTGAAATAGGTTGCTCATTCCTTGTGGCTAACGGTGAGCTGAATACATCAGAATGGAGGCTTGAGTCCATTGCATCCCGTTATATCTCAGGATATCCTTAGAGCTCCGAGGAAGAGACATAGCCTGCCCCGCTTTGGGAGAGTGAGCATTGCTACACATATTGCCTTGTCTGACATAATCATGGCAGCTCTCACTCTGGGGGAATCCCCTGAAAGGGTCAATTTTGCAAGAGCCCTTCATTTTCACTCTGCTTGTATCTTTTTCAAAATATGTTTCTTGTATTTGGAAAAAAAAATGGAGGAGTTTCTTTTGTTTTCTTATCTAGTCTATGATTCTCTTTCATTTTATTGAGGATTTCAATAGATTTACATTTAAGGTTAGTTATACCTTTTTTGGATTTGCATTTTCTTCCATTTAATTCTGGATAACCCACTCTTCTTTTCTAAAATTAGCTCATGGCCTCAAAGATTAGCTGTGCTTTGGCTAATATAACCCCAGTCTTTCCCATTAAATAACCCCTCATCCTATTTCTTTATACTCTTACAAATGTCTTCAGATTACTTAAATTACCATTGTAGTTTTTTTCTTTTTAAAAATGATTTAATTTTTCCTCTTTGAATCCTCCCTCTTCTAGCTCTGCCAAGAATATAGTTCAGGATTCTCTCTGCTCCAACCCCCAAAGCATCCTCTTCTTAAATATTTTCATGTCTTGTAACTTTTCCTGAGAAGGGTAAATTTGTTTGTCCCTCCTTGTTTCTTTCCATTCCTTGGCTCTTCTGCAATCTCTTCTCCCTTTCATGGGCTATTGGACTCCCTCTTCTTTCTTTATTCTCTCAGTGTACCAATATCTATCTTCTTCTCTGTGTCTCTCATCTATTCATGGCCCTTCCAGTCTTCCCCATATTTCGTTGTTGCTAGTGTTCATTTGTTCAGTTTTGATGTCTTTTCCTCTCCCTGCCTTACCCTTCCTTAGGGTCACTCCCCTCATGCCCCTTCCTCCCCTCAGCTGACACTGGCTCCTCTTTCCTGCACTCTCCCTCTGCTCACCTTGGTGCTCCCTCCAAACACAGAAGGGACCTTTCTCCTTCTGCTTCTACTCCCAAAGGCAGGACAGGTGAGAGACTCTTTGTCACTTGCCCTCCCAACCCCTTCGAGTTCCCCTACCACACACACAACATTGATTCACTTAGGAAGGAACAAGGCTGTTGGTGCTTCGAATGTTTCTTTTTTCTTTTTGAGAGTATGCATTGCTTTTCATCTTATTATTTTCCTCAGGGTCTAGCATAGTACTTTACATAGAGTAAGTTCTTCATAAATATTAAGCTGAACTATATTGTATTGTGGAAAATGTAAATTTAACATTAAAATATTGTAAAATTCATGTTAAATATTCTGTTCATTTCTATTTTATTTCTTTATAAATTCTTTCTAATTATCTTTCCCTTTTCTCTTCTCCTTGCCTATACTGATATTGGTAAAATAGGAATCAACTCCTTAAAAAAATATACTTTCTGGCAAAAATAGACCGTGTATGTACAATATTGAAAGCCGATGTAGAGGATGTCGTTATCCATCATATTCCGTTAGCACAGAAGAATGCCTTGAAATCATCTTGTATTTTCCTTTTTTATCTTTATTACAATTCAGTAAATAGTGATTAAGTTCCTCAAATTTAAAGGGCACACTGCTAGGGCCTAGGCTTCAAGGAAGAAAGAAGATACAGCCAAAGCTCCCAAGGAGCTGATGTCACAGTAAAGAAATTAAGGCAACCCTGTACAGAACTATCATGCACAATATATTATCATATAGAAGATGTTTACACACATTATATACATATATATATACATATATATACACACATATACATATATATATATATATATATATATATATATATATATATATATAATTTATGAGAATATGAGATTGTTGAAGACCTTAAACATGGAGAGAAGAAAGGGGGAGATAGACTGAATTTTCATCTACAGAATGAAGTTTCATTTTCCCTAAGGATAACATAGTTTATATCTTATAACTAATTTAGTTTTCTACTAAAAAAAATTAAGATTATGCCTAAAAAAAAGGTCATCTTTTATTTTAAATTTTGGTTTATTTACTTTTAGTTTACAACATTCAGTTCTACAGTCCCTCGAGTTTCAGATTTTCTCCCCCTTCCTTCCCCCCCGCCCCCCGTCATGGTGGCATGCACTAGGATACAGGATCCACAAACATCTTCCTATTAATTATTAGGTTGTAGAGAAGGAGTGTAACTGATGGAATGATCAGTGGGAAAGAGGAAACAAAACAAAATAAGAAAAAGAAACAGAGCAGGCGGTTTGTTTTAATCTGCGCTCAGACTCTGCATCGCCTTCTCTGGATGTGGATTCTCCTTCAATCGTGAGTCTTTTGGAGTTGTCCTATAACCTTATATTGCTGAGAGGAACCTGGCCTATTGAAGTTAGTCGTCACACGTATGTTGTGTCTGCGATTGTGTACAAATTTCTCCTGGTTCTGCCCTTCTTGCTCAGCATCAGTTTATATAAGTCTCTCCAGGTTATTATGAAGTCCGTCTGCTCCTCATTTCTTATAGCACAGTAGTATTCCATTACATTCAAGTGCCACAACTTGTTCAGCCATTCCCCAATGGATGGGCATCCCCTTGTTTTCCAATTTTTTGCCACCACAAAAAGAGCTGCTATAAATATTTTTGTACATACATGTCCTCTTCCCACTTCTCTGACCTCTTTGGGATATAACCCTAGAAGTGGTATTGCTGGATCAAAGGGTATATGCACTTATTTATAGCCCTTTAGGCATACCTCTCCAGATTGCTGGAGATTGCTCTCCAGAATGGCTGGATCAGTTCGCAGCTCCACCAACAATGCATTAGTGTTTTGATTTTTCCACATACTCTGTAGCATTTATCATTTTGCTGTTTTGTCATCTTAGCAAGTCTGGCTGGTGGGATGTGGTACCTCAGAGTTGTTTTGATTTGCGTTTCTCTAATCATTAGTGATTTGGAACATTTTTTCATATGCTTATAGATGTCTTTAATTTCATCTTGTGAGAACTGCCTGTTTATATCCTTTGACCATTCATCAATTGGGGAGTGGCCTGTATTCTTATAGACTTGGCTCAATTCTTTGTGTATTTTAGAAATGAGGCCTTTATCAGAGACACTGGTTGTAAGAATTCTTTCCCAGTTTTCCACTTGCCTTTTAGTCTTGGTGATGTTGGCTTTGTTTGGAGAGAAGCTTTTCAATTTAATATAATCAAAATTATCCATTTTGCATTTTGTAATCCTCTCTAACTCTCGTTTCATCATGAAGTCTTCCCCTATCCATAAATCTGACAGGTAAACTATCCCTTGCTCTCCCAGATTGCTTACAGTATCAGCCTTTATACCTAGATCATGCACCCATTTCAACTTTATTTTGATGTACAGCATTAGATGATGGTCTATGCCCAGTTTCTGCCATACTATATTCCAGTTTTCCCAGCATTTTTTGTCAAATAGCGCATTCTTATCCCAAAAACTGGGGTCTTTGGGCTTATCAAACAGTAGATTACTGAGTAATCAGTACCCAATCTGTTCCATTGATCCACTACTCTACTCTATTCCTTAGCCAGTACCAAGCAGTTTTGATGACTGCTGCTTTATAATACAGATTAAAATCTGGTATGACTAGGTCACTTTCCCTAGCATTTCTTTTCATTAGTTGCCTTAATATTTTGGACTTTTTGTTCTTCCAAATGAATTTTGTTACTGTTTTTTCTAGCTCTACAAAGTAATTTTTTGGTAGCTTGATTGGTAGGGCACTAAATATATAATTTAATTTAGGTAAGATTGTCATTTATTATATTAGCTCGACCCAGCCATAAGCAGTTCATGTTTTTCCAGTTAGTTAGATATGATTTTATTTGTGTGAAAAGTGTTTTGTAATTGTGTTCATATAAGTCCTCAGTTTGTTTTGGAAGGGAGATTCCCAGATATTTTATAACGTCTACAGTAACTTTAAATGGAATTTCTCTTTCTATCTCTTGCTGTTGGATTTCATTAGAGATATACAGGAACGCCGAGGACTTAGGTGGGTTTCCATTGAATGTTTCTAATTCACTTCTTTCACGTTCCCTTTTCCGGTGTCTTCTAATCCTTTTGTTCTGGGATGATCTTGCCTGGTTCCTCGCTCTGGCCTTTGACCAAGGCAAGATTTCCTTTTCCCATCAATAGTCTTCTCTTGTCTGAGAAGCATGAAGGGGTTGATTCTGGACTTCGGTCTTTTCTTGTTTATTTTCATTGTTTCTCTGTCTTGTGTTTCTCCCATTTAGAGGGTTTGCTGGCTCAAAGGCTTCTCTTTATGACAACCCATCTCTTTGGTGCTCATGAATAGTCTCAGCTTTCCAGGACTGGTGTTCTTTTGAACCATTCTGGGTTGTCTTGTTTTCGTTCTATTATTTCTGGGGGGAGTCATTTAATTGCTTGTCCTACTTCTCTTTTCCTTAGAGACCACTAGGCCACTCTATTGGCTCAAACATTCAACCTGATGTGAGACCTTCCAGATGTGAACATTTCCTCCAGTGAGGCAGATTGCAATTCATTCATACCTGCCCACCCTGCACAGTTCTTACCAATGTCTTACTATGTTTGCCACAGGGGGTTGAGACAAAATGCTGTTTTTTCTTTTTTCTTTTTGGAGGGCAATTGGGGTTAAGTGACTTACCCAAGGTCACATGGCTAGTTTTTGTGTTAAGTGCCTGAGGTCAGATTTGAACTCAGGTCCTCCTGACTCCAGGGCTGGTGCTCTATTCACTGTGCCACCTAGCTGCCCCTGCTGAGTTTTTTCTATTATTATAAAGATGCCAGCTAGGGACATATTGGGCAGCTAAGTGGGCCCACAGTGCACAGAGCTTGGAGTCAAGAGGATCTGAGTTCAAATATGACCTTAGACATCTGCTACTCTGACTGGTCTCAACTCCACGGAACAAGATGTTCCCATGCCAGGAGCCCATTGGTGTCTCATCTTCCCCACCCTTTCCTGCCTGCTTGTGCCATCTCCCCCATTAGACTGTAAGCTCCCTGAGGCCATGGACTGCCTGTCTTCTCCTTTATATCCCCAGAGCTTAGCATGATGCCTGGCACATAGTAGGTAATTAAGAAATGCTGACTGAATTGAATCAAATAGCACGGAATTAGCCATTATCTCTGACATCCAGCATTCCTCCCCAGCCCCAGGGCTCACCCCACTGACCGTGCTCCTAGCTGGGTCTCGTCCATGACCAGGGCAAACATCACCTGACGTTAATGACTAGAGAGCTGTCCAACAAGGTTGTCTCATGTGTTTTTCAGGCATGTTGGATAATTTTGATGTGTGAAAGGGAAACAAATCAAAGACAGCTTTCAAAAACATGTTTTGTTTGTTTGCTTTTTCTTTCTACTAAATCAGGCGCTTTAGAAACGTAACTGACAATACCTACGTGGGATTTTGTATCCTTCTGCCGACGATTCAGCAGCAAAGATGAGATGTCCCGGGAAAAACAGCACTTGAAGCAGTTGCCCGGCCCCTAATAATAACCTCACTGGAGCATGGCTTTGAGCAGTCTGTAGATGGTCCTCATAAACAGCGTATATAAATGAGAACGTGTGCACACAGTCAGTGTTTGTGGATGTTCTGTGAGTTGTGTGTGTGCTGTAAAGTCCATGACTTTTCCCATGCCTGTGCTATCTTCAGCTGCTCCAGATACCTTGCAAATTAACCTCTCAACACCTTCATAATTGTGTTAGCTCCAGCATGGATCTACGTTATAATTCCTACGGCTTCTCTGCTTCTCAGGGCCACATCTGCCTCCTTTAAAAACACATTTGTGATGTTTGAGTCAAAGTGCGGTGGCCCTGCTGTTCTTGATGGGGCAGAATCGTCACGATAAAAGTCTTTGCTCAACTTTTCCATTTTCTGCTGTTGATTGTCCTCCTACTTTTCATCCTTCAATATCTGCGGGATGCCTTTGTTTATCATTCTCCCATTAAGCTTCCTTTAAACAAGATTTACATTGTATTGCTTCTCTGTGCTTTAGAATGGGATACTGCCAATAATGTTACTCCTAAAGGGCAGTGAGGTGATACAGTGGATAGAGCTCTGGGCTTTCAATCAGGCAGACTCATCTTCCTGAGTTCAAATCTGGTCTCAGATTAGTTGTGTGACCCTGGGCAAGTCACTTAACTTTGCTTACCCCAGTTTCCTTATGTGTGAAATGACCCAGAGAAGGAAATGGCAAAGCATGCCAGTGTCTTTGCAAAGAAGCCCCAAAGGGGTCGTGAAGGGCTGGACACAACAGAGAAATGGCCAAACAACAATGACCCATAATCTCCCATCCGCCTCCTCCTTAAGAAGGACATATGGGAAGACATGGCCAGGTCACCCAGGATGAGAAAAGGGGTGAGAGCTGCTATCGACATGTTGGAGAGAAGGTCTGATTGGAGAGATCAGAGATTCATCAGAGAATCAGAGCCTCACAGTGGCCCCTTTGTTTCTTTTAAACTAGATGAAACATGACCAGAGTAGGGAACTTTCAGGTGAGAAAGCTCTCTCTACCAATGCTAGTCAGCAACTCTTCTGAAGCTGGAACCCTCTGAAACCTTCTGAGGCCCTGAAAGAGTCACACAGCAAATGTGTGCCAGACGCAGGATTTGAGCCCAAGCCTGGCTCTTGACAAGGCTGGCTCTTTATCTGTTACTCTGCACTGATTCTCAAGGACCACACATTTAGTAAATCTCAGAGGCAGGGTTTGAACACAGGTCTTCCTGACTCCAACTCAAGCATGGATCTACTCTCCCATACAATCTCTCACAGACTGGGGAGAGCTTTTGAGTGCTAGGATTAGGAGTCTGGAGTGTTTCAAAAGCTGCACATGTTCTTTTAAGAATAAACCTAAATGCCTGACCTTGTTTTGTACATTTGAACTTATCTGAAGCAGAACCTTTTCAATGAGAAAACTGCATTTTGATGATTTTTTAAAGTCTCTTTTAAGGGACAGAGATGGAAGTGAATTATAGGAGAAAATAAGTTGGATTTGAAGTCAAATATACCCAGCAATCAGTGACTTCAAGCATCAAGAGTCCATCCAACAGTGCAGATCACCACCTCTCAGGAAACCTAGGTTCAAATCCTACCACTTACTTCTGGTGTGGCCTTGGACAAGTAACTTAAATCACCCTGGGCCTCAGTTTCCCCCTCTGTAAAATGAGAGAGTTGACTCAGATGGCCTTGGAGGTCCTTCCCACTCTAGGAGTATGATTTTCAGAGCTCATGTTTGGCCATTCTCTGTGACTCTTGTCCATGCCATCCCATAAAGTCTCTGTAAGGGGTTCATCCAAAATGATAGGGGCCTTTCTCACCTTAAGACATGAGGAATCCAATGGAACACATGAGCTGTGATTTGGTCATTCCTCACCCTTTTAGAGTGATTAGCCCACCTAATTCTTTAAAAAATGATTAAAATGTTTGCTTTATTTACACTCCATTCATATCCAAATACATGTCTGCCCCAGCCCTTCTCCAGAGAGCTGGCCCTTATCACAAAACAAAGAGAGAAAAGGCAGTTCAGATAATCCCCAAGAAGCATCAACAGAAGCTGACCATGCCTTCCATGTTGCACACTCGCAGTCCTCCCCCGTGCAAAGGAGGCACACGTTCTCTTCTCACAACTGCAGGTCTACGCCCAATTGCTGTAATTACAGAGAACTCCTTTTGTTTGTGGTCGAGTATCTTGTTTTCTTAGTCTCTTCATTTCCTCTGCTCTGTTCTGTTCAGATCCAGCCCATCATTTTTCAGCCATATAATTCTTTGATGGCATCCTTTTGAAGGCAGTCCATGAAATTCTTGAGAAAGGTGTATGCTGTTTCATGGTATGTGGCCAGTCCCTGCAAGTTGCTCCAAGGAAGAGGATCTCACTGCTCCAGCCCCACCATGGGGGCCTTCCCCCACCCAGGCACCAACTCAAAAGTAGTGTTATTGATGAAATGAGGAGGAAGGAGCAGGGATGGCTGCCCATCCAGGATCCCAGTAGACCCTTTCCATCTCCTAACTCCCTGGATGAGAGGGAGGTTGGTCAGGACTTCCACATCAATGAGAAGCCAAAATTAGAATCCTAGAACCTAAGGACTGGAAAGACCTCCCAGGCCATCAAGACCCACCCTTCCCTGATTCCAACTGACAAGGATTACTTGAATTTCTCTTTTAAGACCTCCAGTGAGAGTGAACACATGGCTCTTCCTTCCCCTTCAGTATCAAGGCAGCCTGAGAAAGCCCAACTTTACAGGGTGTCTGTCCTTAGAAGGTCAGAGTGATGTGGGCCAAAGAGCATTGGTCTGGAAGCCCAGGGGTCCTGGTTCTAGCCCTTCCTCCCACCAGCTGTGAGTGACTTTGGGAAAGTGATTTCAATTCTCTGGACCTTGGTTTGTACATTTGAACTTTGGGGTCATAACATCTTGGCAGCCTGGCATAGGGAGTTGGATCCTGTGATCTCTTAATATACAGATGAAGCTTGGCTCCTAGCCAGTTGGTCTCTCAGGAGGATTCTTTCTTCCACTATCTGAGTCTTTAAAGAATATTGGGAGGATGCATGCTTTACCAGCTGCCCCTTGAAGCAGCGGCTTGCCATAGGCAAGACAATTACCCAAACTGCCTCTTCTTAGCTAATTGCCCCTCATTCAAGGCAAACACATCTACTCTTTTTCATTTTGCCAATTTTTTTTTAACAGGACTCTTCTTCTATGAAGGATTTTCAAATTTGTTAGTTAGCATCAGAGCATGGCCAGGCTCTACAATCATGTTTAGGAGTGTTTGCTCTGGTGCTTAAGATTGGAAAAGGTACAAAACCCAGGACATTTTTGTCTGGTTTTAAAAATATGGTTTTGTGCTTGGCTGTTTCTTTAACCAATAGCTGAAGTCAAAATCACTGAACTGAACAAAAAGTGACCCTTAGAAAAACGAAGTAGAATGTTAAAAGGAGAAGACCCTTAGAACACAGAACACAGAATGTCAGAGCTGGGGAGGCCTTAGGACATAGAAAGCTAGAACTGAGAGGAATGTGGAACACAAAATGTTAGAATTAGAAGCACCCTAGAACTTGGAGGAGCTTAGAGAGATTTTGAGGTGCCCTAATAGAGGGCTTCTTAACCTTGGATCCAAAAGCTTGGCATTTTTTTCGATAAGATAAACTTCATGGCAATATAATTGGTTTCCTCCTTAATCCTGTGTATTTTGTCCTATGGATTTAAAAATACAGCAGTGAGAAGGGGTCCCAAGGCTTCACCAGTCAGCCTGACCAAGGTATCCAGGACATAAAAAATGCCCCTGATATAAAAAAGTGCCCTCAATGTAAGACGATTCTACAATGTACAGACCATTAGTGACTTTCAGCATCCCTAGATCTCCTCCATAATCTGCTTTGGGCCACAGGGTCCTGGAATCATCAGCCTTGAGCCATTTACATGTCAAAGCTCATGCAGCCCATCCATGAGCCTGGTCAGGCTCCTCCTTCCAGCATCCCTGATCGGGCACCATCCAGCCTCCCCTAACCATTTGCCAGGGTGTGGATCCAGGGCCTTCCCTCCTGCAGAACTCTGAGGACTGAAGGGAGAGAACACCTGGATATCAAGGTCACATCTGCTCCTCGAGCCTTCTCCCCTTGCAAGGGCAGTGCTTCTGCCCCAGAGCTTTTTGTAAGCATCCCTCCTTCACTGGACGATCCTTAAGATAACCTGGACACAAAGACGAAGCTTCCCTGCTTCCCTCCCCAACTATTCTCTGCTCTGGGAGACACACGTCAAGTGTCCATGTCTCATCCTGGCCCCCTGCTCGTTTCATTGCCAGGTGGGAGAGTGGCCTGAGAGCTGCCCTTGGAGCCAGGAAGATGTGAGTTCAAATTCTGCCGGAGATGTGTGATCTAGGTGGCCCTGGCCAAGTTGCTTTACCACATACAGTCTCAGTTTCCTTACCTGTAAACATGGGATAATATAACCTCCTAACTTACAGGAATTTTGTGAGTTAAGTGGGGGGCATTTGTAAAGTGCCTTGGAATCTCAAAGCACCAAATAAAGCATGATAATAATTATTGCATTGTTATGCAAGATGGGAGTGAGCTCATGGGCCAGCAGGGTGGGAAAGACTATCCCCATTTCATAGATTAGGGCCCAGAAGTGAGTTGCCCATGGTTATGCAGACCCTAGGTGCTGAACTTGACCCAGACCCCAGGCCTTGGATTGTCTCCATCACAAGGATCTGCTGTTTCTCTTTAACCCACCTAAGATCCATTGAGAGGTTCAGAAGTGGCCACAAAGGGTTTTCTCCCAGAGATAGAAAGCTTAGCTCTCCAAGGAGGCCCCTGGCTGGAGCCCCATGGAACCCCAGGCTACTGTCCTGCTTCTCCTAGGGTGGGAGACAGTAGTGTGCACTTTCTACATGGGAGAGCTGTTTTTTTTTTTGGTTTGGTTCAGGGATGGAAAAGAGAGCAGCCAAGCTGGAGTCGGAACTCTGGCTGCAAATTCCCTGCTCACCAGCCCGTTAGGGACGAATATTAAGTGTTGAAATCATCTTCACAGGTTCAAGATGGGAGGGGGCTGGTGATTAGCTAGAAGCTCATCTGAAGAGATCAGGAGGTCTGGGTGGGCCACAAGGTTCATCCTTAATTGTCGGTAGAGTGATTCAGCAGTTAAGGGATTCCATGGGGCCTTGGCTAATACAAACGGTGAGCTTCCTGGCCTTGAAGAGGCGACAGGTCCACTGTCCTCTGGCATGGTCAAATGATGCCTGGAACATTCAGCTCTGTACTTGAAAGTGGAGAGAAGACATGGATAAGCTGGAGACCACCTGGAGGGCAGCTGCCAGGATGGGGAAGGGGCTTGGGATCAGGTAGTATGAGGACTAGTATGAGAAATGGGGAGTGTCAGCCTGGGGGTATGGATATTTGGAGGCAGAATGGGGAAGATTCAGTGTGTTCTCTGGGGTCTCAGAGGGCAGACTCCCCAGCTTCCCTCTGCTCCCCCTATAAGCATTCTCTCTCTCTGCTTATCTACTTACACACCCCAGTAGGATGTGGATGCCCTGAGGCCAGAAAGCCTGCTAAGGTAGCTTGGGATTTGGGGCTTGGCTGTCTTGGTGAAAAGGGTGGTTTAGAAATAAGATTTCTTTGGGTCGGGAATCCCTACCAAGGGAATGCTCTCCACTGGTGCAGATTTGCGACTATTCTGTGACTCAGAATCTTAGGAAGTCTCTTTGGGACACTAAGAGTGACTCCCCGACCTGAGTCACACAGTCAGGGGGTATCAAAGGCAGGCCTGGCCCTGAGCCCAGGCCTGCCTCGCTCAGGCTGCCTGGCTCTATAGATACCTTGTCCTCCTTCCTCTCATAAGCCCTGTTAGTTTCTGGTTCATTTAAATTGGACCCATGATTTCATGGGGGCAGGGAGCTTCTTGTCAGTCAACAGACAAGGAACACCTACTAAACACTGTGTTAAATGAAGATCTAGCTTCTCCAACCAGAGAAGCAAACGGCTCTTCTACCACATGTAATTTTAGGCAGTTGCCTGAAAGGCTGAATGAGTAAGTGATCGGCCCAGAGTCACGCAGCCAGCATGTATCAGTGGTAGGAATTGAACCCAGATCTGGTTCCAAGGCTAGCTCTGTAGTTGAGAAAGCATTTATCAAACACTTACTGTGTGCCCAGAACTTTGCTAAGTCCCGGGGCCACAGAGAAGTGCAGAAGACGTCCCCACTCTCAAAGATCCGCATCATGGGAGCCTCATACAAACCAACTACATCAAGATCCTTATGTAGGCTTGGCTGGAGGCAGGCTCCGATGGAAGGAGAATGAAGGCTCTTCTAGGAGGGGGGACTTAAGCTGGGGTGGGAAGGAAGCTGGAGGAGCCAGGAAGCAGAGAGGAGGAGGGAGAGCATTCCAGACTCAGAGACCACCTGGGAGATGGAGCTGATGTGACAGAGGGGAAGTAGAAAAAGGCTGGAAAGGTGGGAAGGGGCCTTGGTCACAGAGGTCATAGGGAGCAGCTACTGTAGTAGTCCAGGTGTGAGATGATGAGGGCCTGGGGCAGCAGCATCAGAGGAGAGGAGGGTTTGTGTGTGGGAGATGCTATGGAGGGTAGAAGCCAAAGGTCTTTGGTACCACATTGGCTGTGGGATGAGAGAGAGAGTGGGGAACTGAGGAAGCACCTAGGCTGTGGGCCAGGACTGGGATAATGGTGGTGCCCTGGACAGTAGTTAGGAAATGAGGAAGAGAGGATGATTTGGGGGTGGACGTGTTGGCTTCAAGGTGTCCATGGGATGTCCAGTCCAGGTTGTTCAAAAGGCAGTTGGAGATGTCGGACTGGAGGGCAAGAGAGAGGTCGGGACTGGACAGATGTGAGGATGTCTGCCAACCTCTGGGGCTGATGAGAGTCACCTCCCACATCACATGACCTCTTTCCTTCCACATTACAGGTGCTTAATAAATAGAGCCTTGATGCGTTTAAGTGAATGGAAGTAGGACTCATGTATGGGGTCAATGGAGAGAGATGTTAGTTTTATAACAGGAAGCATTTCCCAATGGTGAGGGGAATGTGAGAGCAGAGCAGGCCACCTCAGGAGCAGGGGATGCCCCTTCACTGGGGGACAGGGGTCTTCAGGCAAAGGCTGCATGAGCTCTTGTTGGGATGTTACAGTGGGGATTCTTTTTTGGTCCTGCTTGGACCAGATGCCCTTGGGGTTCCTTCCACCTCTGAGATCATGTTGTCTTACATCATCAGTCTGCTTTAGAAACTTTGTCTCCTAAATACTGGATAGGTTCATGAGCTTTTCTCTGAGATGGTTTAGACAATCAGCTTTCCCTAATATTCACTATTAGCAGAGACTTAAGGGAACTTTAATCCACAGGGTTTCCCACACCTTGACCTTAAATGATCTGAATGTTGTTTTTAATTCTCTATTTCACAGTCAATCAACAGGAAAGAAATTGTGTTGAGATTCTTAGCAAACAATCTCTTCTTTTTCTGGGGCTGCCCTATGAAGGAAAAGTCCCCTCTTACCTTCTTAATATGCACTTTTCTTTTTATATGTTTTTTTTCTTCCTTTTTCTCTTTCTTTTTCTCCCCTTCTCTCTTTCTCTTTTTTCTCTTTCTTTCCCTCTTTCTTTCTTTCCCTTCCTCCCTTCTCTTTTCCTTCCTTCCTTCCTTCCTTCCTTCCTTCCTTCCTTCCTTTTCCTTTTTTTTAAACCAAAAGACAAGAAGGTTCTTTGACTCCAACTTATCTCTATCTCGATTCTCCCAGTCAGTAATTTTGCTCTATGGTACTTGAATAAATTCACGTTACCTCACTCCTACACTAGTCAAGCTGTCCTCCACTCCTGGCCATGCTGTTCCCTGGGGCAGTCCTTCGTCTGGATCCCCTCATCCCCCATCCCTGGAATGTCTTCCTCCTTGCCTCCATCATCTCTGTCTGCTGGCATTTCTGCCTTCCCTTTGGGCCCAGCTTTGGTACCACTTCCTGTAGATAAGTAGGGAATGCAGTAGACAGAGTTGACTTCAAATTCTACTTCAGACTTTTATTAGCTGTGTGACCCTGGGCAAGTCACTTATCCTCTCATTGCCTCAGTTTCCTCCTCAGTAAGTCAGGGATGATAATAGCCCCTACCTCACAGCATTGTGAGGATATATAGTTTGCAGACCTTGAAGAGCCTTGTAAATGTTATCTGTGAAGACTTCACTGCTCCCCCAGCTGACAAAGACTGATCTTTGCCTCTCACATTTTCTTAGATTGAATGCCCACTCTCTTGACCCAAGGTCACTCACAATGTCTACACATGTCACATACGGTCCCCCATTGAACTGTAGCCTTCTTCCCCAGTCTCTCCTGAGCACGGTTTCTCTCTAAAGCTGAGCTCTCTCATCTTGGATGTACCTTTGAACAAGCCAAAGAGAATGTAAGCCCCTCGAGGGCAGTCACTGGCGGCCTTTCTAGTTCCAGCACCTCCTTCCCTCCCTCCCACAGTGCCTGGTGCATGACTGATGCTTCTAGTCTGACCCCTCTTAAACAATTGCAACATCTGGGAGCTTGGATCTTCCCATCTTGCAGGGTCATTTTCTTACCCATCTTAAGTGCCTAATAAACAGTTCTTTGTCCTGAGTGAAGATCCTGAATCTTGTTTTCCATGACCTTCTTTTCTTTCAGATTGTTCCTCCAAGTAGATCTTGGTGTGGTTTCTAAGTCTTACTGTGTGGATTCTGGCTTGTCTATCTAAATAATTATCCACATTTAAAAAACCTTAACAAACAGCCAACTGTGTATTCATTCATGTGAAAAGAACCCAGCCCTGTTATTCAGTCAAGACACTTGGATTCATGTCCTCTTCCTTCTTGAGCTTTACTTAGATCTTCCAGGTTCTAGCTTTTTCTCTTTTGTAGCCCCAGGTTCCTCCCAGTTCTGATGGTCTGTGTTCTAATGTCCAGCCCCACCCTGGCCATGTTCTAGATTGTGTTCTAAGATCCCTTTGAACTCCAATGTTCTATGACCTAGAGTCCCATGTAGCTCTGACATTCTAAAGTCTGGTTGTAACTTTCCTTCTTTCTTGGTATGCCTGCTTCAGTCTCCTAGGTCCCTGCCAGACAGGAGCGTGGCAGTAAGTATTTAAGATCTGGCTCTCTGGGATGGAAAATGGGTACATGTCATACTTGTAGGTTTAATCTGCATTATCAGCATTCTCTCTATCACATTCTCAAGTCTGGACAATCAGCAACACAAGAACTCAAGCCCTGATCTGCAGCACTGGCTGAATTCTGAGGTGTGGATGCTCACGCTGAGCTTTAATGACCCATCTCCCAAGCTGTATGGAGCCGGCTCAGCATGGCTTTGTTTCTAACTGATGTTCTATGTTCTAAAATCTCTCCTTCCTCTGACACTTTCTCTGATTCTTCCTCGGTCCTAATTGTTCTGTGTTCTAAGGACACCTCCAGGCTGCATGTTCTAGAACATTACGATTTTCTTCCTAGATGAGAATCACTCAGACATTCAGGGTCCCGAGCCATGCATCAGAAGGCCTTTCCAGGTCTCTGGGGGTGGGGGACCCATGCTGCTCATGGCTTGGAGGCCAGCAGGGCTTTCAAAGAGAACCCTTGCACAGCTATAAACATCTTAATTTTCGTAGTGGGGCTCGGACTTCAGACCAGCCTTCTAATTACTGCAATGTTTCCCTGGAAGGCCTGCCTTGTGCACTGTGCGGCCTCAGACCTCTGCTACAGATCCTCCGCTTTCTCTCCCTTTTCCCCAGCAGCATCTCCAAGCTGATTGGCTCCTGGCGGCAGCAGCAGAGACAAGACCTCTGCTGAGAATTTGGGCATTTACTGGTCCACATTCCGGCTTCATCTGCCGCATCCCACACAAGATCCTAATGACGACTTCGACTGCGAGCCCTGAAACAAGCAGCTTTTGAAGTACAGAGATTTATCCTGAATCTTGTTTTCCACTACCTTCTCTTCTTTTGGCTTGTTCAATCCTCATTGGGAGAGACATCCAGCACCTCATCCTACCTCCAGCCTGGGAGGAGGGAGGAAGTCTGGGAAAGCTCCCCTACGAGTCTCCATGAGAGCTGAAATCCAGACCCCACAGGCCCAGAGGGGCTGACTTGCCAGATGTCACACAGCAAAAAATGAATGATCCCGACTCAAATCAGCGGCTCAGGACCCCTGACACCAGGCTATATCCCGATGGCCGTGGGGTGGGGGAATTCTGCAGTCTGGGTTGGACTGGACAAAGGGCACAGATGTCTCTTTGGCCTCTGAGATGTCTCAAGGGAGTCAGAAAGGCCCTCAAGAGTCGCCTCTGAGAGGGACAGAGCCCGTATCCCTCCCTCTGAAATGGCAGTGGAGTGGAGTGGCAGAGGCCTTGTCTTTGGTTTTCTTTGTAGCCTTTGCCTTTAGCTCAGTGCCTCTCACAGAGCAAGAGCTTCATCAATGCTTGTTGGTCACATGACTAGACCCAGCCCCCTGAATTCTCGATGCTGACAGATCAATGATACCAGTTTTGTTGGCAGCTCAGAGCTAGGGTGGGTTGTTGTGGTTGTTGGTCCTTTGAACGTGAAGAGGATTGTGGCATCAGGGAGGTGATGCCATGACTTGCAAGAGAATCGAATTTCAGTGAGGCTGGGCTGTGCAGAGTCACCAGCCTCAACTGGTTCCAGTGGCTGGATATGGGTCAGGAAGGCTGGAGGGGGCCCTGCTAGAGGTAGAATGAGGCTGGAAGGTACAGTGGCTTTGGAGGTAGACAACCATGTGGCTTTGGGCAAGTCATTCATGTCACTTGTCTGGGTCCTGGCTTCCTGATCTGCAGAATGGTGGTGGGAGGACTCGGTGTCTCCCAGGTCTCTCCCCACTGTGGCTCTGGGATTCTGTGATCTAGCCCAAGCCTCTCATATTCCAAATGTCTGCATTATGTACAGGCAGTTCTGTGGTGCACTGGATGGAGTGCTGGGCCAGGAGTCAGGACATCTCCTCTTCCTGAGTTCAAACACAGCCTCAGACCCTGGGCAAATCATGTAATCCTGTTTGCCTCAGTTTCTTCAACTGCAAAATGAACCAAAGAAGGAAATGGTAGTCAGTATCTGAGACTGGATTTGAACTCAGGTCTTCCTGACTTCAGCTACAGCCATCTGTCTACTCTCCTTATTTCATTTGGCCCAGCAATGTAGCCTGCCAGGAAATGGTTGGATCCTGAATCAGTTGTCTAGTATGTTAGCTGTCCCTTCCTGGTTTGTATCATTTTCTCTTTCTCAAGATAAATATCCCAATACCTTAAATGGAATTTCATTGTTCTAACCTGTTATTTTAGCAGTAACTACCTCAGTTGCCTGCTTAATTGGCATTAATACCCTGTGCTCATACTGTGGTCTTCACCTTATATACCTCTCCCTTCAATGTAATCTACCTCCTTATCTGCCGGCCATCTCTTCCTACTATCCGAGTCAGCACCACTTTGTGGGTCCCTGCATCCTTCTGCTTCCCTGAGAAGAAGGATCCTTGTAGTTCATCTCAGTCACTTCTCATCTTACAGATGAGGAAACTGAGGATTGGGAAAGGGGAGCCATCTGCTCCAGGTTACACAGACCTGGGATTGTGCTTTTGTATCCAGAGCCTTTTCCTGTAAAATATGAACATTTCAGGTGGTTCAGCTGCCTTAAAACTGAACTCTTCAATGTCTGGATGCTTCTTAGTCCAGACCTCAACTCTGAGGACTGAACCACACCTCCCCCACTCAGTGTCCCTGTATTTAGCTCAGCTGATCAAAGGAATAAGCCTGATCAGGAGGTTTTTGGTCAGGTCTTTTCTTTCTAGCAGGAAGCTGTTTATCCAACTTTTGTTCTCCACATTCCATCTGGTTCAGGGCATCTCATTGTGGTGTCCAACATTCACATGGCCAGGGAGGGAGCTGGGATTTCAGACTGGAGATAAGATCAGTCACCAGCATGACCGCACATAGCTCTGCCTGCTAGCGACGCTGTAATGACCTCACATAAGCCAGCACCACTTGGTTTTTCTAATGGCAGCATTTTTTTCCCTGGAAATAACCAAAGGGCTACAGTATTTCTGTATCTTGGTAAGCTTCTCTCCTGGTCGTGATGCTGGGCTAGACCTGAGGAGGATGGAAGGATGGGTACATCCTGGGAGCTGGGGTGCAGTGCCCCTGCGCAAAGAAAGTGCAGACTGCAGGAGGGGGAACGAGCTGAGTTTGTTTGATCCATCAAGGAGCATGTTTGCATCACCTTCTCCATAACAAGGACTAGAATTTGTGGAATTTTTTATATGGCATTTAAAGCACCTTACAAATGTTATCTCATTTGAAACTCTGGGCAATCCTGGGAGGCCAGTGATATTATTACATACCCCATTTTGCAGAGCTGGAATCAGAAAGAAACTAAGTGACACAGTTTATGTGTAAGGAAGGTGAAGGGAGCTGAATTCTGAGGCAGGATTGGAATGCAGGTCTTCCTTACTACAAAGCCAGTGCCTCAGTCTCCCCTGCACCACCTTTCTTCACCTTGTCAGGGGACTGAGACCTTTGATGAGGATGAGGTGGAAATTCCATCTTCATTTTCACTAACCTTGAGTTGGAATTGAGTATTTCCTTCCCTTAGGGTTATAGGCACCAAAACATAGTAGCATTCAGCGATACTTGTGAATTTGTCACCGATAGAAATCCCAGATATTTTCATATGTCACTGCCTTTGCTGCAGATATCTCAAAATATCATCTGTGTGCATCACTGCTTTGAAATGATGATGGTTATTGTGAGAGCCACATGACCACAGTCCTCCGTCTAACTGGCCAGCAGCTCGGTGCCTGGGGGGCGATCATCAGGGAGGAGCCTCACTGCCAAATGGAATCATGCCAGTGACCCTGGCGTCTCTGCTGCTTTCCAGCGTCCCCAGGCTACGATTGTCAATTCTATACTAGTCCCCTCACTGCAGAGAGGATGAGACAGAAGGCAAGAGAAGGGAAGGAAGTAGCCCGAGATCAAGTACACAGGTAGCAAGGCAGAAGGATTCCAGCTTCCACATCGAGCACTTTTCCCACTGTAACAAGGATAATAATATCTATATACAACACTTTGAGGTTTACAAAGCACTTTACAAACTTCTCATTTTATTCTTGCAGTAATTCTGGTAGATGGCATTATTATTCCCATTTTTATAGACGAAGAAACTGAGGCAGTTAAGTGACCCATCTAGTGTCACTCAGCTAGTAAGTGTCTGAAGTTAGATTTGAACTCAGGTCTTCCTGACTTTGGGTCTGCCTAGCTGTCCAAAGTGAAAACAGCCAGGGAGGAGATCTTCCCAACAAAGCACATTTAGAATAATGAGTTTTGGAGAGTGGTGGGGACCCTGGAGTTGAGAGCAGTGGGAAATCTAAGGTAGGTTTGTAAGGAAAGTGAGTGTAATTTCCTGCTCCCCTTCAAGTGCGTGAATAGGACAATGAGCTGACATGTACATAGTGCTCCTCACCTCATCAGACCAGTCTTCTCATCCTGGGATGCAGAGGGGAATCTAAGAGGGCCAGAGAACCCCCTTCCAGCAATAGATGTTGATAAAGCCCCTAAGGAGCCATGCTCTTTCCAGCTTCCTCACCTTCTCTTGGGATGCCTTCCTGTGGAATGTGGACGGATGCCGATTTTAAAGGCAGGTGGTTGGGTCAGAGGCCCCAGATTCACCGTTCCCTATCTGTGCTTAGCTCTGTGGAGGCTCCCTGTCCTCATAAGAGAGAGGGGAACGATGGACCACTGTCAGCACCCCCTGAGAAAATGGCACTAGGAACCTTCAAATGCGATGTTTGTGCCGGGCATTGATTGTTGTTGGCCGCTGTTACCAGCAACATCGTGATTGTTAGCTCCAGGTCCCCCCTCCATTTTTGTCTTGGTACCCCCAGCTGTGGAGGCAGTGTGATGCCATGGATGGGAGCTGCCAGGAGGCAGGAAAACCTGCTTTCAAATTCCTTCACCCTTCTGTGCCTCAGGCAGTTCCCCAAAGCCATGACTTGCTAAGCCAACCAGTCAGTGAATAAGCATTTATTAAGTGTCTATGATATGCCAGGCACTGTAGTTAGGTTGGGGATTCAAAAAGAGGCAAAAGACAGGCCCTGCCCCTGAGGAGATCCCGATCTAAGCAGGTCCTGACCTGTATGGGTAGAGGGACTCCCTCTTTGGGAGTGATCGACACCAAATGAAACAGTAGGTACCAGAGTGGTGGTGGTGGGAGAGGGGGAGCAGGAAGAGAGAGGGGAATAGCCCCAGCACAAGCTTGGAGCCCAGCAGGCGCTTAATAAATGTTGGTGTGGATATAAGCCTGATGCCTCCCTCCCCGATTCCACCATTGCCCTTAGTCAGCTCTGTTCAACTCTCTCTGATGTATTTCTCTTGTACTTTTCTGAATTGGAGCTGTGTGGGTAAGAATTTTATACCCCATTAGACTGTGAGGGTAGGAGACTCCTCTTCTTGCCTTCAAATCCCCCTGCCTCCAGCACCCAGGGGAGTGTTATGCCATCAACAGGGGCTTAATAGATATCTGTTGACCAAATGGTCATTCTCTATTCCTTCTGGATGCTCCTCTGGGTCTACTATAAGACTGATCAAGAAGTAGGTACTTGTAACTGGGTCAAGGTGAATCACTCAGGCTTAGAATTTTTTTGCCTAAAACAGGAGAATAGATTGCTTAGGAGAGACTGGAGGAGGAAGAGCCATGTTGAAACAGCATTCCTTCATGGAACTGAGAGGGTGAATTAACTGATTAACCAGGACATGGGCATTAGGAGAGGTCTGAGAACATAGAATACAAGGTTTCAGGGCTGGGAGGGACCTTGGAACATAGAACACAAAATGTCAGAACCAAGAAGGAACTTAGGACACAGAAAAGGGAATGTCAGAGCTGAGAGGTACCTTGGAACCTAGGGTATAGAGTGTAAGAGCTGGGAGGGCTTTAGAACATAGAACATGGAATGGTCTGAGTAAGGTCTTAGAAGATAGTATATGAAGTGTCAGAGGTAGTGGGAGCTTAGAACACAGAATACAGGATGAAAGAGCTGGGAGGACCCTTAGAACCTAGAGGAGGACCAGAGAAAGGGCAGGGACTCCACTTGAGGTGTATGGGATGGTAAGAACAAATCAAAGCATAGGCTGAGCTGCTCAGTTGTTACTCATTTCGATGTTCTCTGCCAAGGAGAATATTCACTGGTCTGGCATGGGGAAAACAAAAATGGCTGGCAGGAAACAGGAGTGTGCAAGTACACAAAGAGCGGGGGACCTTCGTTTGAGTGCATGTTCGAGTTTCTCTTACTGACTGAGTGAGGGGGAGGAATGACTGACCCACTCTCAGTGACCTTTGCAAGACTGTGGAGGATGGGGTCAGTACAGCGGGATGGGAAAAGGGCAAAGGGTTTGGGTTTTTGAAAAGGGACAAGAATGGATTCTGTTAGCTCTACACTGATAAATTTGACTTGAATTTCTGGAAATGCTCTACAATGTATTATTAAAGAGATGCCAAGAGAAAAATTCAAACAGGAAGCCAGGCCTATACAACTTTATTAAGAAGAGTTTATGCCACATTAACCTCAAGGCTTTCTTTGGGACAGGATTTCCAAACTCGTTCAATCAGAGTAATGCATTAGGTGTATTTTGCCTAGGTTTCATACAAGCTGATAAGACATCTTATGCTATTGTTATGCAAAATATAGAGCAATGTGGGCTACACCATGATGCCATTAGATGGATTTGTAGCTGGGGGAATGGCTGGACTCAACTAAGACTAATTACTCATTCAGTGCTGACTTGGTAGATAGTCTATAGTGAAGGGCCCCAGGAACCTAGTATTTATCATTTTTATCAATGCCTCTAATAAAGACATTGACGTCATGCTTAGCAAATTTGAGGATGTATGAAATTGAGAGAGAGAGGTAACTCAATGAAGGAGATTCAAGATCCAAATGGGTCTTAGTAGGCTGGGACTTTGAGCCAATGCTAAGAAGAAGAAAGTTAGTGGGGACAAATGTAAATCCTCCATTTGGTTTAAAGAAAAATAAGTCATCAAGCATTCATAAGGTGCCTAATATGTGCGGGATATCTGGGGATACAAAGTGCTCCCCTCTCCTAAGGAACTTACTCCTATCAGGGGAGACAACTTGCAAACGGCCATATACAAATAAGCTGTGGACTGGACAAAGTGCAAGCTCTGTCATCTACTACCCAGGTCTGGGTCACAAATCCAGGGAAGACTGAAGGGAAATCTGTGCCTGGGGGTGATATTTGGGATAAGGAGTGACCACAGGTCCTGAGCTGTGTACTCGTCATGGAATAAGTTCAGGGGTTAACAGTAGCTGTCTATCTCAGATCCCAGGAGCAGAGCAGAGTCTCAGTTCCAAGTTCTAGACAAGTCTGAAAGCCACAGAGGAATCACCAGTGCAGGAATCATAGATCAAAAGGAAGTCCATAATTCTGTCACTGTGAACCAGCAGAGCTTTTCAGCTAACTGATAGTGGCTAAGTATGGCCTCAGTCTACTGAAGATCCAAGAGAGCAAACCCACAGGTCTTTTGCTTAGATCCAGACACAGGAACGTACAGAGCTTAGCCTAGAGGAGCAATGATCAGACTTTGCCCTAAATCAGATCAATTTTCAATAATGGATTGCAAATATAACCCTGCCAATGGAATCATTCCAAAAGAAATTTGGTGCTGGAGGTATTTGCTTGAGAGCCTGACAAACTACTCTGAGTTCCTGAGTTTCTAATTACTTGACCTTGCAAGGATTTCTGTGAAGAAGTCAATGGACTGGTCACAAGAGATAAGCCATTGGGAGATGAATGAAGGTCAGGATGGGACATTCCCAAGATTCCCCAGGTTATACAAACAAGTAGCTATTGATAAGAAACAATAGAATTGATGCCACTAAACAAATAATGGGAAAGAAAAAATATTTGTTATCTCTTTCCTGTTTTGTCAATTTAAGTATTTTATATTTTTGCAAATTTTGATCCATTTATTTTATGTTACTAGTTTTAACAACTATAATGTGTGACAAACTGATGACAATGGATGGCAATTTTCCTTTTGCTTATTTCAAATTTTGGTGAATTCTTTTGCCTCAATCCTTTCATTGTAATTGGATCAACTGAAAGCTTCCAAGTCCCAAGAATCAGATGTCTCAGAGATACTAAACTAACACTCAATACCCAAACGCCCAAGTACTCAAATACCCAAAGAAATCAGCAGCAGAATCAGATGAGGCCTTCTCTCCAAGAGTACACAGAGCTCAGCCCTAACATAAAGTCCAGCGTCCGGAAATAGACTGAAAGAATTAGTGAACAAAAAAAAAGAACCCCACCATAAAATGCTATTATCATGAAAGAGATGCTCAAGTTGTAAACATAGAAGAGAATGGTTCCAAAACATATACAAGCAAATCTCAAAGAAAAACACAGCTTGGACACACATTCAATGGGAATTTCTGAAAGAGATAAAGCAAGAGTTAACAAAGTTTTTTTTTTTT
>CM053581.1:5481927-5593718 GCA_028627135.1 Pseudochirops cupreus | reverse complement strand
TCCTTCCCATTTCTTATAGCACAATAGTATTCCATTACATTCATATACCATAGCTTGTTCAGCCATTCCCCGATTGATGGGCATCCCCTATATTTCCAGTTTTTTGCAACCACAAAGAGAGCCGCAATAAATATTTTTGCACATATGGGACCTTTTCCCACTTCTGTAATCTCTTTGGGATATAATCCCAACAGTGGTATTGCTGGGTCAAAGGGTATGCAATTATTTATAGCCCTTTGGGCATAGTTCCAGATTGCTCTCCAGAATGGTTGTATCAATTCACAACTCCACCAACAATGCATTAGTGTTCCAATGTTTCCACATCCTCTCCAGCATTTGTCATTTTCCTGTTTTGTCATCTTAGCCAATCTGACTGGCGAGATGTGGTAAAGAGGTACAAAATCTTACCTACACAACAAACTGCCTGGAAATTGGAATGCACCAAACAGAAGATGATGCCCTCATGAGACAAAAATAAGTATTAAAATGAAAAAAAAAAACAAAAACAAAACTTTAGAACATGAAAGAAAATTAATCTCATAGCAAAACCAACTGAGTTGGAAAATAGATCAAGGAAAGAAAATTTTAGAGTCATTAGACTATCTGAAAGGCATGACCAAAAATAAAAAGAGCCCAAATTTCATATTTCAATAAATTATGAAAGAAAACTGCCCAGATCATTTAAAATCAGAGGGCAAAATGGAAATAGACTTCCATTAGCTTTCTCCTGAAAGAAATCCCAAAATGAAAACTCCCAGAATCACTAAAGTTTAAATCAGAGCTTTCAGGTTAAAAAAAAATACTACAAGCAATCTGAAAGAAATAATTTAATTACAAGTGAACTACAGTAGGGACCACATTTGATTATGTGAGTCAGTGAGTGAGCATTTGGAAGACAATATTTCAGAAGTCAAGTGACAGACTTAAAACCAAGAATAACTCAGCAACACTAACATAATCCTATAGGAGGAAGATGGATCTTTAATGTGATAGAACACTTCCAAGCATTCCTGAAGAAAAGACAAGAGCTGCATAGAAATTCTGAATGCAAACACCAGAGTCAAGAGAAACATAAAAATGTAAATATGATGAACAAACGTAACAGACTAAACAGGGACAAACTGCTTAAGTTCTAATATGGGGAGATGACACATATGCACCCTATCAACCCTATAATAAACAGGGAAGACAGAAGAAGTCTAATTAGACAATGGCCTAGGAGTGGTTTGGTTATATTTTGATAAATTTAAAAGAGGAATGGAAAGGGAAGGGAAGAGGAAAACACTAAGGTGAAAAAGAAGAGAAAAGTTAAGGAAAATGTCTCCCATAATTAAGGTATACAAGTAGAAGTCTATACAAAGAGAAATGGGTAAGGGGAGCAAATGACATCCAAAGAAAGGAAGAATGCACACAGAGAGTGGGGTATAGAAATATATTTCCCTTAAAAAAGAAATAGGTGGGGAAGGGGAGAAGAGAAAGAGTAGATTAAGAGGGGGATTCCAGAGGGCTAATGACACAACATGCTCTCTACTTCTTGATAGAAAGATAAGAGAACTAGAGTATAAAATGAAAGTTTCTTTGGACATGACCAGTGTGTAAATTTGTTTTTCTCGACTGTACATACTTGTAAGAGAGGTTTTGTTTTTCTTTTATTCTCATTTAGTGAAGGGGTGGGAGACAGAGAAGAAGGATTTTTTTCTGGTTAAAAAAGACAAAATTTAACTTCAACCAAAAAGACATCCAATAGGTGGTTGAGGATGAGGATGAGGAGGTTAGGAGAAAGGTTAGGGCTAGATAAATACATTCGTTGGTCATCTGGATATTGATGATAATTGAACTTGCTGGATTTGATGAAATAACCAAGTAAAATTATACAGAGGAATAAGAGAAGCAGGCCCAAACCAGAGACTTAGAGGGCACCCAACATTAACAGGCTTGACTTGGATGAAAATCCAGCAAAGGACACTAAGAAGGAGTGGTCAGGGAGGTAGGAGAACTGGGAGAGAGCAGCAGCATGAAAACAGAGGGAAGAGAGCATCTAGAAGAAGAGGGTATCAGCTGTGTCCAAGGCTGCATGGAGAGCAAGGAGGATGAGGACTGAAAAAAAGACATATAAGATTTGACAATTAATAGATCATTGTTAAGTTTAAAGAAAGCAAGCATAAGATACAGCTAAATAGACAGTTATTAGGAAAAATGGAGTTCCAGTGGACAGAAAGTTTACTTTTAACCATAATGAGATGTGGCAAAAATTAAAAAAAAAACACAACAAAACTAAAACAACCCAAGATAATAGATTTGGGGCTACTTTGTAGAGAGCTATAGATTGCAAAGAAAGTGGTTGAAATGATCCTACTTGACTCAGAAATTCTAGCGGTGGCTCATATTCTAAGGAGGCTGTGACAAAAAGTGAGACCTTATCTACACCAAAATATTTCTAGCAGAACTTTTGTTCTGCAGATGTGAAAACAAAGTAGTCACCCCCTGACTGGAGAGGAGCTGTGTGGGTTGTGGCATAGGAACATAATGGAACATTACTGTATTGGAAACGACTATGAATATGGAGAACACAGAGAAACCTGGAAAGACTCATGTGAACTGATGCAGAGGGAAGTCAGCAGAATGAGGAAAACAACCTCAACACTGACCCCCCACAAAATGAATGGAGAGAATTACAATCCCAAAATAACTGAACACAAATGTGGCAAAGTTACCAAGAGCAGTCACGGCCCCAGAGAAGAAAGGGAGAAGACACCTCCCTCAGTCCTTGGTAGCAATCAGGGGTCCACGGCATGGACCACGCTGCACATTTTGATGGATGACTCAGTTTTGATGATTTTTCACTATTCTTCCTTTTAAAAAATAAAACTTTTTTATTACATGAGATGGCTGTTAGGGAGGGGAGGAAATTTAGTTTGGGAAAAAACCAAAAATTGTCAGTAAAATTTTGTTTTAATGAAAGAGTGATATGTCTTCCAGAATTTAGGAGTAATATTTCCTCTGTACTTTGCCCTGATCAGACCCTTCTGGACCACTGAGGTCATTTCTGAGGATCACAGTGAAGAAATGTCTTTAATAAGCTGGGGAGTATCCAGAGGAGGCCAACCAGTGCGGTAAAGGGTTTTGAATTCATGCCATTTGAGGGTCAGTGGAAGTCACCAGGGAAGTTTAGCCTGGAGAAGGGGAGACTTGGGGTGGGATAATAACCATCTTCATGTATTTGAAGAGCTGTGATGCAGAAAAAGGATTGGCTTTTGTCAGCTTTCCCCCAAAGGGCAGAAGCAGGAACATTCAGGGGAAGCAGCAAAGACTCGAGTTTAGCTTTGGTCTTGGGAAGAGCTGCCTCTGGACGCAGTGAGTGCCTCCTTCACAAAGAGGCCCAATGACCACTGATGGACTTTGTCAGACAGATGCATCAGCAGGACTTTCCTTTTCATTTCTCAGAAAGGGTTTGGCTTTTGGGTCTGCAAGGTCCCTCCTAACACTGAGATTTGTGATCCGTTGAATCATGGTATCAGTGATGAGCTGACCATGCTTTATCAATGTTTCCCACCCCCATTTTACAAATGGCTCTAATTCTCAACATAAAACATATCTGCTGCTTAATTAATGAAATGCCCCCATTAACTCTAATTGAACTGGAGTCTACGATGAGAGAACCCCTGCCCCTAAAGGGGCAGCTTCCTGTGACTCGTCATTAACTGCTATGTTGGACTGTGGTGACTTGCCTGATTTACATTCTGCACGTCTGTCCTAGGTTAATTTAATTATATATCATGATGGATACTGCGGCTAATAGCTCAGGGTCTGATCTCCTCCTTCCTTATCTGAGACAGTGCTTTCTGATGGATATCTTTTAAATAGGCACAGGCTTTGCAGACTGACAAAGAGATGCAGTTTATCACTCAGTGCATGTGGTGCTTACTCAGGCTCTCACTAAAGGCCTGAAACCTTCAGGCAGGGTGGCCTACCATGGAGATATTCCACCTGCGGGGAATGTCCCCCTCAACTGTGAATGGATGAATGAAAAAGCATTTCTTAAGTGCTTATTATGTGCCAAGTTATGGAGAAAAACACAACATACATAAATACACACACATATATAGATAATTACACACACATATCTATGTCTGTCTGTCTATCTATCTATCTGTCTATCTATCATCTATCCATCCATCTCTCTATCTACCTACCTATCTATCATCTATCTATCTATCATCTATCTATTTGTCTATCTATTCATCCATCTATCTACCTACCTACCTACCTACCTATCATCTATCTATCTATCTATCTATCCATCTATCCATCCATCCATCCATCTATTTCTATCTATCTATCTATCTATCTATCTATCTATCTATCTATCTATCTATCTATCTATCTACATATTCAGTGTTATTTGACTGAAATTTACCAAATTTGCCAGCTGAAAATTACCAAAGAAACAAACTAAGCTATATCTAAGGTCAATTTGATCTTACAGACCAATGGAGGAACAATTACTTAAGGAAAATCCTGTTGGACAAAAGCATCTTCTCCCTCCTCCTCATTCCTATTGACATGCTACTTAGAGAGAGATGAGGTGTCCATGGTACAGTGGTCATAAATAGCCTTGATATCAAAAATCACCCTATTCAGTTCAATTGAATTCAAATCATAGGTCTACAAGAAGGTAAATCATTCCAGTCCAATTAAATAATGATTTACAAAGTACTTAATTTTCTCCAGATTCTGTTAATTGTTGAATATACAAAGAGAGAAGCTAAACATCCCATCTCCTCAAGGAGTTTACATTTTATTGGGAGGAAACAACATAGTACATTGATAAGTAAATACCCAATATATGCCAAATACTATCTCGTGATATTTGTGCATGTGTGTGTTGGGATCAGGGATATTGGGGCACATTTGAGGGTCTGGTCATTCCTTCATGGAAGTCCAGAAGAAGTGAAAATGATTTACAGGTCAGGGTTGTAATCACATTAGAGGAGCGAAGGTCAGAGAACAGATTGGAATGAGACAGACTGATCCCCTCCAGTCTAAGAAGGGCTTGGAAAAAGAATTGTTTTCATGTTTCCAATCAGTGCTGAAGGGCAAGTCAATGGCTTACTTAAGTGAGTAACCCTTCAGATTCAGTAGAATAATGTTCTTAGCATATCATGCTAGAGTTGGGATTGGAAGGAACTTCAGAGGTCATCTAGACTGCCCTGGAGTCAGAGTGTCTCTTGGCTATCCTGTCCTGTGGAATCACCAAATACAATCCTTCTGCAAAGATGGAGTCCATCAGGCCTTACCATATGGCCTGCCATTGTGTTCTAAGTTCTCTGGGCATTCCTGTCTGATTTGCCACCACTCTCTCCAGACTGAGAAGAGTACATGATGCCACCCCCCCCCCCAAAAAAAAAGGTTCAGGACTTCTGCTTTAGAAATGACTCTAGAAGAGTCACATGACTTCTCTATTCCTCTGTTTCCTCATCTATCAAATGAGGGGTTAGGACCTTTCTCTTGGGAACTCAGGTATATGCAGGTATTTAAAGAGATTTTTAATTGAAAGATTCCTGCCTGACATGTAAGAGGTCTAGATAGTCAGCCTTGTTCTTTCAGTGAATGACTATATGGCCCTTGACTGGTTACTCCTTCCATTTGGGCCAAAATCTCATGGATATTTAGACTTACACCATATTTCAGTCTTCTCTAGGCTGAACAGTCTCTGTTTCAATTCCCAATATTCATACAGAATAATCTATAGCCTTCAATGCCTTGGTCATCTTCCTTGGCACACATTCCCCCATGAGGTGAGGGAGCTTTGCCTAGATTACCTCTAACAGTTCTTCCAGCTCTAGCAGGCCACATGGTCGATGTCTCAGGGTGATTTTGAGACTAGCCACTTTTGTCATGGAAAAGCCAAGAACTAGAGGGAGCTTAGCATTTATACTGCTCTTGGCTTTGGAAGGCATGTCCCCTTCCTTGTCCTCCTTGTAAGGTGGTCTAACTTGGAGGGACTTCACACAGCTGAGATGCCATGAAAAGTACAGCTCCCATCTGTCAAGGCAGAGGCAAGAGAAAAGAACTGCACATCCTGTGGGTGAATTCAGCCTTCTTTCCCTGCATTCATACTGGAATAGCCCTGACTGATGCGCCAGAGGAGCTCAGGCTTTTGGAATCTGCCCTTGCCTCTGTCAGTAACTGGTTTGGAGACTCTGGGCCACCCCTGTCTTCTCTCTGGGCCTTGACTTCCTCCTCTGTAAAATGGCTGTGGGGGATAAGACAATCCTTGAGGTGCTGGCTGCCTCCAGCACTCTGTAGCTTTTGCTCTAATGGACATTGTCATTCTCTGGTAGAGATAGGATGTGCTGAGGGAAAGGCACTGGATGGAGGCCCCAGAACCAGAGGAATGGCCCTAGTGGCCAATGTCCATATGTAGGTGAGTAAATACCCATTACCTATTCATCTATCTGTCTGTCTATATCTAGTTGGTGATCGCTGTCCTGTGTTCTCGAAGAGGACCAAAATGACCTCACTGGGCTAAAGTAGTTTTCATGTGTCCTACTGTGGCTGATCAGAGCAACACAAGCTTGGAATTCTCTACCACAGGTTGGGCACAAATGGTCTGTGTGAACATTTAGGGTAGATTCTTCAAATCTGCACATCCTGCATTTCCTTTGAGCTGTTTCGATTCAGCTTTGCTCACAGAGCACAGCACCTTCTCTGATGAGGGCACAGCATGCTGGGTGGTCTCATGTCAGTGTCTCCCATGTCACACAATCAATTCCAAAGTTTTTGAGAGAGACCTTGAGAATGTCTTTGTATCGCTTCTTCTGACCGCCATGTGGACGCTTGCCCTGTGTGAGTTCTCCATAAAACAGTCTTTTTGGGAAGTGTACATTTTGCATTCGAACAACATGGCCAGCACATTGGAGTTGCACTCTCTGAAGTATAATTTGAATGCTTGGCAGTTTACTTCAACTAAGAACTTCAGTGTCTGGTACCTTATCCTGCCGGGTGATCTTCAGAATCTTCCTAAGGTAATTCAAATGGAAACAGTTTAGTTTCCTGGCATAGTGTTTGTAGACTGTCCACGTCTTACAGGCATACAACAATTAGGTCAGTGCAGTGATTCTGTAGACCTTCAGTCTGGTAGTCAGTCTAATAACTCTTCTCTCCCACACTTTCCTTCGGAGCCTCCCAAACACTGAGCTTGCTCTGGCAATGCATGCATCAACCTCATAATCAATGTGTACATCCCTGGAAATACTATGCCAAGGTAAGTGAACTTATCCACAGCATTCAAACTTCTCTATTTGCTGTAACTGATTATTACACATGTGGATGGTGTGGTGGCGGCTGATGGAACACCTGTGTTTTCTTGGTGCTAATTGTTTGGCCAGAATTAGCACAAACAGCAGAGAATCAATCCATGCTTTGTTGCATCTCAGCTTCAGAGACTGCATTGAGCGTACAATAATCTGAAAACTGAAAATCATGCACCAACACTCCCTCCACTTTGGTCTTGGCTTGTAGCCTTTCCACGTTGAAGAATTTACCATCAGTGTAGTAGATGACCTTGATGCTGTGTTCATCCTCATTTAAAGCATCTATCCATCTCTCTATCTATTGATCTATCTGTCTGTCTGTCTATCTATCTGTGTGTCTCTGTCTGTCTGTGTCTATCTGTCTATCTGTCTATCTATCTAGGCATTTACCTATATATGTGACTATATGCATATATGTATGCATATATATGCATTTAGTACATATAAATATATATTTAGCATCTCCATTTAGTATATGTATGTATTTAGTACATATACATACACATATGTATGTATGCTTACACATGCATGCATAAGGGGCATGCTGAGGAAGAAGAACATTCCAGTCTGGGGAGCAAACAATGCAATGGCACAGCACTGGGGGTTGGAAGGTCTGGCAGGGAGAATCTGGAACATGGAGTGACTGAGGAGGATTAATGTGTGATACTTTACTGGGGCATATGGGTCAAAACCAAGTTGTGCAGGGCTTTAAATACATCAGAGCCTAGAATGTAGGATGTCGGAGCTGGGAAGGACTTTTGAACATCGATTTTAGAATATGGAGTGTTCAAGCCCAGAGGGACCTTAGAACAGAGAACTGAGGCTGTCAGAACTGAGATGAATCCTCAGAACATGGTTCAGAGAATGTCTGATCTGGGAGGGCACTTGAAGGAGGGATTAAAAGATGGTGAAACCCAAGAGACCTTAGAAACATCTTGACTTTATTGACGAGGAAACAAGGCAGAGAGGGGATGGGTTTTCCCAGGGTCCCAGAGTGGCAAGACTCAAACCCAGTTCTCCATCCCATTACCCATGATGCTCCCCTCCCCCACATTAGCATACCCTGAAGACACACTGTAAAAAGGGGCAGTTGAAACACCTATGCCCAGTTGGCATGTTGGGCAATGATACGGACAATGCGGCAGAGGTCATGTGCCTGGTGCTGCTTTGATAATATTTTTGGTTTATCAGTTTGGGCACATTTTCCCCCTTTGGGTAGGCTTACCCTTAGTGCCCTGGAAAAAAAGCCATTGTTTCCTGATGGAAGAATTATGTGTTGGGGAAACCACTTCATTCGGTGGGGAGATTATGGTCGATTCATCTCTGAGCCCAAAGCCCACAAAAGGGTTCCTTTGAAGCAAAAAATCGCTCTCATGAATCATTGTTTTCAGGGCTTGTCAAGGGAAGTTTAATGAAGGGAGACATCCTTTCAAGCCATCGCGGGGCTCGTCCTTCTTTCTCTGGCTCACAATGACCGACCTTGTATGGTGGGGCAAGCAGGGGTCCCAGGAGATGGGGATGAAGCCCAATGAATGGTGGCGGCTGGCTGCCGCAGGTTGAAGCGTCCTGAAAAGGGCGGGCTCATTAGCCTGAAAGGCTTTGGCGATTGGCCCTATACTATTTTGTGTTGGAAACTGCTCCGTTTCTAATAAAGCTCTATCCAGCCTAAGCTGCAACCTGAAACAGGGCCTATGCATGGCTCAATAATGTGCCCCAGGATGAAAAACCTCCATGTGTAGGGGTAGGGGGAGGCAGGGGGTCCTGCAGGAGGGCTGACCCATAACAATGGGGAAGGACAGCCTGTTGGGGAGGCTCCAATGGGGAGTTGGTTCAGTTTTTTTTTAAAGAGGAATAAAAACTTCCCTCCCCTCCACGCACAATTTTATCCTAACACCAGTGTACACCCAAGGATGCTACATTGCTGAGGATTCTAGTGCATCACCAAGGGACTGGTCCCTCCACTCCTCAGTGTAACCAAGGACAAGTCAGGTACCTTCACAGACACTCAGTTTCCTTGGCAGCACAATGGGGGCAATGATCCTTACTGGTCATTGAATCATAGAACCTCCGTGACAGGTGACTCAAGAGAGAAACAGAAAGATGCTTCCTACGGTCAGTGCCTCTCAATTCTCTTCTCCGAATTTCTTTTCTCCAAAGTTACCGGCAGTGTCAAAATCGCCAAATTTAATGACTATTTGCCAGTTCCTGCCCCCCTTCCTCCCCCCCCCCCATGACTTGGGCAGCATTTGACACCATTGACCACTGTCTGTTTCAGCAGTTCTCTTTCCCTCCAGTTCCATCATCCTCCCCTAGCCATTCCCAGCTCCCAACTTGATTCATTCTCTAAACTTCTCTGCTTCCTCACCTTCTACCTCCTCTCTCCCTTTGTGTTCTGTCTCTTTCCATTTGAATGTAAGCTCTTCAAGGGTGGGCAATATATTTGCTGTGTCTGTATTGCCAGTGCTTAAAACAATAGTTAATACATAGTAAGTGCTTATTAAATGCTCAGTTTCTAAGGAGCTCTATCCATCCATCCATCCATTCATCCCTCCCTCCCCCCATCCAACCATCCATCCATCCATCTGTCCATATCTCTCTCTCTGCCTCTGTCTCTGTCTCTCTCTGTCTCTCCATTTCTCTGTCTCTGTCTCTCTCTCTGCATCTAAATATTTGCATTTATCTGTATTGATCCATCTCTATCTACCTCTATCTCTCTATCCATCCCATCCATCCATCTAACTGACTTCTCCTTCTTATTTTTCTTCTGCTGAATCTTCATCCATGTCATATCAACTACTTAGCAGACATTCTCCAAGGCTCCATCTTGGGTACAGTCTTTTGAATGAGTCCAGGTTTTACAGAACAAATCCTTTTATTAAAGGGATTTTTTTCCGTGAAGTTTGGATTCAGTGAAAGGGTTGCACTTGAGGACCTAGAGGGCCACATGCGGCCTGCAGGCTGCAGGCTATCCCCTTCTGGTTTATTCTCATGTTCTGACATTTCACCTTGACTAAGACTAGTGACTCACCCTAGAACTAATACTGACATGCATTACATGTATCACAAGATTAGAGCAGAAGAAAGACTTTAGTGACCTAATCCAGCTCCCTCTTGTTACAGATGAGGAAACTGAGGCTCGGAAAGAGAGAGAAATTGACCAGTGGTTGCACAGGTAGCAAGCAGCAGAGGCAAGATTTGCCCCTGAATCCCGTGACTCAAGGGTAGTCTTTTCCCAGTCTCCATCACTTTAGGAACAGTGACACCATTGTGAGCAGACTCAGCTTTCTCTCTTCTCGAAGCCACACCTGAACTTTCTCTTTTGGACACCAAACAACACAGACCTTGCGTTCTGTGTTCAGACTTCTGCCTCAAACTCCTTCGATGAGAGTCTAGTCAGGGAATCTAGGTGCCTGGGGTTCCTAGGTCTAGCTTAGAATGAAATAATGCAAAACCTCTGGACTTGGCATCAGATGATGCATTTCAAGTGACCAGGTCAGGCTGCCATCATTAAGCCATTGCTCTTGGCACTGGGCTGATAAACGCAAACACAGACATGACCCTGCTCTGGAGAGGCAGCAGGATATTCTGGAAAGTGACCATGACTGGCAAAGAGTGAGCCTGGGTCTGAGGTTCTTAGTCACTGACAATCTGGATAACTCTGGGCCTCAGTTTCTCCACTGATCAAAGGCAGGAATTGACTTTGATGACCTCTCTGGTCCCAGCCAGCTGATTTTATTATCCTGCTCTTACCAAAAATGTGATAATGGAAAGTCGCAGAAACAGAAATGGCAGAATGGATCAACTTGTGGGGAGCTCATAGGGTCCCCAGTCTGATTCAGGCGCACATCCTAAGAAGTGGTCAGCCAGGCATGATGTGTGGATGTCCAGGGAAGGCATCCTCTGGAGGCAGCCCTTCCACTTGGGCTCAGCTCTCGTTGTGATAGCCTGCTATCCAGCCTTCTTGACATCTGTCCTCTGAGACCTGATGGCCCAAACAAATCCAATAACTGCTTCGTGTTCCAGCCGCTAAGACAGCTTTATTCCCCATCCCTACAGCAGAATCTTCTCTAGGCTAAACACTCAAGTGCCGTCCTTCCAAGAGATCTCAACCTGAGCACACAGCTCCCCTTCCTCTGGGCGCTTACAAGCTTGTCACAGCCTTTCCACGACTGAAGAGCCCAGAGCTGAGCATGATTGTCTGTGTCTTCTCTGACTAGGACAGAGAGCAGTGAGGCTGTCGCCTCATTTCTGGAAGCTAGGGCTGCCTGTGCAGTCCAAACCTGTATTTGTTGTGTCCTTGTTGTGAAAGTTATTTCACGATGACAGCTCATACTGACTTTATGGTTGAAGAACTACCCCCATCTTTTCAGGCCAATATGTCTACACAGGCCTCCCCATCACATGTGTATGTAGACTTGAGTTTTTTGACCTTGCATTTTTTTCCTAGTAGATTCCATCTTATCAGGCTTGGCCTCTTGTTCTAGCCTGGCAAAGTCTTTTTGGATTCTGACTCAAACCCAGGATCTAGCATTTAGAATCAGAAGGGACCATAGGAAAAGTTAGCCCAAAGGTCACAGAACTGTAGGCCTTGGGAGTCATGAGGGACCATGTCGGACAGGAATTGCCACTGTCACATACCTGACTAGCTCAGGCCCAGGTTGATGTGCAACAGCGGAGACAATGCCAGATTTGAAGTCAGGGGGTCACAACTCTGCTGCTTGCTATTCGCATGATCTGATACAGGTCATGTATCTCTCTGGGCCTCAGTTTCCTCATCTGAAAAATGAAGTTGGACTGGATGCCTTCTAAGGTAACTTTCAGACCTAGATCTGAGACCCTGGGATTTTTGAAAACAACTTACTCAGACAGGAAGAAACAGAAACAGAATTTGAACTCGGGCCCCTCCATTCCATGTTCAGACTCTTGCCACAATATTTGTGTCTGGCATTTGATAAGTATGCCCTCTAAGCTTTTATTCAGGTAACTGATAAAACATTATTCAGTCCAAACCCAGGCACAGATCCCCAGGCACCCCCAGGGCCTGCTGCCAACCTAATGTTGAGCCACTGATGACTGCCTTTTGTGTTAGTCATTCAATTGGGTCTGGGTGCAAATCATTATGACAGTTGGATGATCCAGTACCTGGTCTGGTCTGTTGGGAGCAAGGTCACCTTCCTGGTCTTGTGCACTCCCATTCCCAGACGCTGGCTGCTCACCTCTTGAACAATTCCTTCTAGAGCTTCCCGGGGACCCGAGTCGAGCTCCCTGGCTCCTAGTTACAACACTCTGCCCTTTTTTGTAAAACAGAATTGTGTTTGGCTGAGGCAGTTATGACACATAGTGGTTAGACTACAGGACTGGACTCAGGAAGGATTGAGTCTGAATCCTGTGTTAGACACTTTCTAGATGGTGCTGAGTCCAAATCCGCCTTGCTCGGTGTATGACCCTGAGCAAGTCCCTTCACCCTGTTTGCCTCAGTTTCCTCATCTGTCAACGGAGCTGGAGAAGGAAATGGCAAAACCCCCAAAGTATCTCTGCCAAGAAAACCCCAAATGGGGTCACAGAGAGTCAGACACAACTGAAAATAAGTTGTATGATGTTATATGATGCTGAGTAAGTTCATCAACTTCTCTGTGACTCAACTTCCTAATCTGTGAAATGGGCATATTAATGCCATCTACTTCAAAGGGTTGTTTCGAGGACCAAATGAGTTAATACACACGAAAAACTTTGCACTACATAAGTGCTGACTGGGGTTGGCTCGGATTCTCCAGTCTTGTAGCATCTTTCCCATCTTTCGTTATCGTTTTTCATTCATTCATTTGTCTGTGTATCCATTTGTTTATCGATTCGTTTATTCCTCATTCTGTCTCTCATCTGTTCATTTGTATATTTATTTTTTTGAGACTGGCTTTCTGTATCTCACCCAGGCTAAAGTAAGTCTATGGACCACGCACAGATGCTGATCAGCCAGGAAGCTTGGAGCCACCCTCTTTCCAACGGGGCTCAGTTCACTCTTCCTCTCCAAGGTTGGTGGATCGCTGTTCGCAGCGCTCACCGTTCTGATGCCAGACTCGCAGTCTGAATCGGACGACAGTCACCAGCCACCGTGCTCAGCCCGTGATCTATCGAACATCCCGGACCGTGGCTCCGCCGTCAAATATTTCCGTTCTCATCCTTCATCTGGGACTGAAGAACAATAGGTCCTGCTTCCTCACTTCTTACTTGGGAATTAACTCCCCGTTCAGCTTTCCCTCTGTCCTTTTCAGTCCCACGAGTATTCTCTTCGTCAGAAAACCCACTAACAAAATCTCACTGGGCAGCTCCGCTTCCCTCTTTCTCCTGTAAGTGGTTTGGGTCCCGACCCGGCTAAATAGCGCCCTGGTTCTTTCTGCAAGGCTTCACGGCTTTCCCAGTAGAGCTGAAGCATTCTTGCTGCCAGTTCTCTCTCAAGGGATCAATGCTGTCTTAATTGACAAAGCTCATGCTCTTTTCTCCCTTATCCCTCTTGAGCTCTCTGCAGCCCCTGACATCACTGATGGCCATTTCTCCTCAGACTCTCCCTTCTCTCTGGGTTTCCATGGCACTGCCCTCTCCCGGTTCTGCCATCCGCGTGCTCACTCCTTCTTCTTCATCTCCTTTTCTGGATCTCCATCTGTGTCGTGGCCACTTACTATAGTATAGGTGTACCCTTTTAGTGCTCTGAGGTGACTCTTTCCTTGACTGTTCTCGTCTCCCTCTTTAGTGGCTTCCTTGGTGACTTCTTCAGCTCCCAGGGATTCATGATCAGCTCTTCAAGAATGAATTTGAGATTTAGATATTCAGCCCTGACCTCTCTTCTGACTTTTTGTCACATCTCCCATATCCTTTTTGGTCTTACAAACTGGATGTCCCATGAGCATCTCAAACTCATACTGTCCTTATGTCTATCTGTTCCCGTCTCAGAGTTTCCATTTCCTTATCTATAAACTGAGATTTGTGATTCCTTTGGTATAGAGGAATCTTTCCCATCAGTCAGTTGATACACATTTCCATGGATCCTACAGTATGCCAGACACCACATTAATCAATAAGGCTTCAAAGAGAGGGTGACTGTGCCACCCCACTATTCAATCCTTTCCAGTGTTGCCTGTCACCCTAAGATTCAAATAGAAAATGCTCTGCCTGGAATTCAAAGCTCTTCCTAACTTGCTCTGCTCCACCTTTCCAGTCTTTCCGCCCATGTACTCTGCTAATCCAGTGAGACTGGGCTTGTTGCTGGTCCATCTCCAGACTCAGGGAATTTTCTTTGGTTGTGTCCCCCACCTAGAACTCTGTCCTTCCCCATCTCCACTTTCCAACTTACTTCAAGTCTGAGCTAAAGTCAACCCTTCTACAGAGCCTTTCCCAGGCCTTCTTAATCCAGTCCCTTCCCTCTACCGATTCTTCAATTTATCTTGTACCTGGCTTGTTCATACGTAGTTTGTCTGTTAGCTTCCCTATTGGCCCACGAGAGCAGGGGCTTTGGTTTTGGCCTGATCTTGTATCCCCAGCACTTAGGAGATAGTTAATAAATGGTAGTTAATTGCCTGACTAAGGGAGTGTACCAGGCTTAGATTTGAATGCAGGAGAAAGCATGCATGTGTCTCAGTCACCTGAAATACAGACAAATGAATGCAGGGGGATCTGATGGAGGGAAGGAACCAGGGAAGGCTTCATCCAGAGAGCTCGCCCTACTCAAGTTGATTCCAGAAAGAAACTAGGGATTCTTGGGTTTGGGGTGAGGAGCTAGAGCATTACAGGATGGCTGGTGCAAGAGGTGAGGAAAGTCCAAATGAGGGTGCGGGTTCTCTGAGTAGAGAGGAGGTGATGAATGGGAGGGAAGTCTGGGAGCTGCCCTAATGGCAAGATGGGGGATTGCTTGTGTGTGGGAGGAGGCCGTGAGGGAGCAAGGGAGGGCAGAATGCCTGAGGCTATGACCCTGGGGGAGTGCCAGGATGCTGGGCTTCCTGTGCTAAGCCTCCCCTTCTGTCTGCCCCATCGCATAAGCAGCTCCCTGGAAGACCGATAATGTCTCATCCAGCTCCAGACCAATCAATCAGCCAAGCCACAAGTGTTGTGCCTGGGGCTGGACATGCAAAGATAAGTGTAGCTATGTGGCTTTGAGGGGAAGGAATGATTCGGATTGTTTTCTTAAGAACCAGGAAAGAGAATGTGACTCAGTTAAACCACAGGCCTGAGAGGTCAGGATTAGTGACCCAGTCATTCTGGGTGAGGAGGGGCTGAAGGGAGGGAGGCGGTGGGAGGGGGAATCTGGGCTCTGACTCACCCTCCTGTTTACATGGCAAGGACAGCTCAGCCCCTGTATTTGCTCATGGGAACCTGTGTTCCGAGAGAGAGCCCAGGCTGGAGCTGGGGGATCTCCTTGGGGTTGTAGAGGATGGGGACCAGCAAGGGACTCTTAAGAGAAGTGCCTCACAATATCATTTCTGTTCCATACACTGGCTGTCCTTAGGCTGAGGCTTAAGAAAACAGCAGGATTGTTCTGGGTCACTCAGTTGTGATGGCCCTGGTGCAGGATTCCTGGCTTTCTCAGCCAGCAAAGGCATTGTTCTCAAAGGAGAGAGAGCCTCTGCCTGGCCCCTCAGGCCCAGCAGGTCTAGCAAGTCAGATAATCATATCAACCATTTGTAAGGCACTTTCTTCAAAGAGCCCAGTTAGGTAGTTAGGGAAGTGCTGTTATGGCCATTTCACAGCCAGGGAAACTGAGTCACAGAGGCGGTGAAGTGGCCTGTTCAAAGTTACACAGCTGGCAAATATTACGAGGTGGGGTTTGAACCTGGGCATCTTGACTGGCTTCAGTGTTCACTCCATAATCCATCACTGGTGTTCTGGGAAGAAGGGCCAGGAATGAGCTTTCTGTGGCAGTGCCCTGGGGAGGAGCATTGGTGTAATATCAGCTCTTTCTTGTCACTCACTCATTGAATTAAATGCATTTGTTCAATACAAAAATCATTAAGTAGGGGCAGCTAGCTGGTGCAATAAATAGAGCACTGGCCCTGGAGTCAGGAGGACCTGAGTTCAAATCCGGACTCAGACACGTGTGACCTTGAGTAAGTCACTTAACCCCAATTGCTCTGCCTTCCCCCTCCAAAAGCAAAAAAAGAAAAAAAAAAACAACAAGCCTGAAACAAACAAGAAAAAATAAAAAAAAAATCATTAAGTACCTGCTCCTGGGGTACCATTTTGGGCACAATTATGGACGGCCATTCAAAGATGAAAAAATGAGGCATGAGCTATACTAAAAAATATGACCTTTGTACGTTCTCCTGTAGCCAGGTGTCTCCCAACACGCCCTCTGGATTCCAAGCCTTTGCTCACACTACTCACCAAGCGACAGAATCTCGGAGCCGGAAGGGGATTCGCAGCCACTTTGTTCGATCTCTATCAGAATAGGAGTGCCCTCTAGAACACTCCACCAGAGTGACCACCCAGCCTTGTCTTTGACATCTCCAGGGAGGAAGAAGCCACCCACTCCCAAGGTAGCTCCCCCAACTCTGATTGTTTGAAGGATCACAGATCTGGTGTTGGAAGGATCTTGGAGTCCATGTCTTCCAACCTCTCATTTGGCATGTCCCGTGGAAGCTGAGCCTCGTAGAGGTTAAGTGACTTATCCAAGGTCACTTACCTGGGAAGTAAGTGATAGAGCTTTTCTTGACATTAAATCAAAGTTTTCTCTTTTGTGATTTTCCTTTTTTTTTCTTAAAACTTAAATACACAGTAAGAAAAAATTATGAACTTACATTAAAACTTAAATATGAAATAAGAAAAGGAAAAAAAAAGATGTCATGAGAACAGCAAAACCTAAGTGAGGATTCAAAATTTATTGTAACGAATTTCCATTTCAAGAAAGTCTGTATATTAAATACTACAGGCTGTGTTGAGAGTTGTCCAGCTCTCTTTGGTGCCTTGTAGGTTTTCTTTTGTTCTCTGCCGTGCTCTTTTTACTTGGTTCTTTTTCCCCCTTCCTCCCTGCTCCCTGCCCCCAGGCTATAATTCAGTGAGTTATATTTATATATAGATATATAAATACACACAATACATATATACTCATACATACATGCACACACACACACATACATACATACCTTTGTGATTTTCATCCTTTGTTCTTGGTTGGGTCTTTTGAGACCAGACAGAACAAGGTTGAATTTTTTCCATGTGACAATCTTTTCCACACATGAAGCCAGCTGTTGTGTCCTGATCCCTCCTCCCCATGTCTAGAGTCTAAACATCTTTGATTCCATCAATTAAGGGACTTCAGGCCCTTCAGCTTCCTGGTTGTCTGCCATTGGGCACACTCTTGATGATCAATGTCCATCCTAAACTCTGGTCCCTGGAACTGAAGATGGTACTCCATGTGTGTTCTGGCCAGGGCAGAATGCAGGGGGACTGTTCCCTTCTTAGTCTGGGATGATGTCACTCTTTCTAGTTTTATTGGACACTCCTCCCTTTCCCACCCTGAGATACAGCTCAGTTGGACCTTTCTCTGTTCTTCACCCAGGGTACTCCGTCTATTGTCTTGGTGCCTTAGCACTGACAGATGTCTGGTCTGTAATGAACCTCTCTTCACCTCTCCCTCCTGGACCTACTTGTCCTTCAAGGTTCAGCATAAATGCTGCCTCTAGAAAATCCTTTCCTTGAACCTCAGCTGCTAGGACCCTGCCACCCCAAATTACTAAGTACCTATTTTGAATTTATATTGTGTGTACTTATATAAGGAGATGGTGTCTTCCCTGTGCTTGATCTTCAAGGAAACAGAGGCACAGAGAGGTTAAGAAATTTGCAGAAGTCACATAGTGAGTGATTGAGGCAGGATTTGAACCTAGGTCTATTTTTAACAAATTTAGCAAATTTAGCAAATACAGTTATCCCTCCTACATCATGAGTTTCCCCATATTGATTTCACTGTATGGTGTTTGGCATCAGAAATTAAATGGGAATTTGGGGGAGGAGTCTTGTGGAAACTATAGAAGACACACAAAGGCCAGCAGATGACAGAGCCTATGTCCAAATACTTACCCAGATTTTGCAATAAGTAAACACCCCATGAAAGAAAAATAAAAAGTTCAGGCATCTTCTCTGGCATGAAGAGAGAGCCAAAAAGTTTGACTCAGATTTTCTAGATCTTGGGGGCGCCACACCCCTAACCCCTGTAAGTGGCACAGTGAATAGTGTGTCGGGCCTTGAGTCAGGAAGATGTGAGTTCAAACCTAGCCTCAAACACTTTGTAGTAGTGTGACCCTAGACTAGTCACTTAAGCTATCTCAGGCACAGTTTTCCCACCTGTAAATGGGAATAATAGTAGCACCTGCCTCTCAGGGGTGTGGTGAGGATCAGGCGGGTTAACACAAGTCCACGCTGAGCCAGCCTCTCTTCTAAGAAGGTGCTGGGGAGAATGGATGAGTGAGGATCGATGCTCTGCTTGGGTCCTGAGGAAGTTTTTGTCAGCGTGAGAACACAAGCAGCAAGGCGCCCCTAGCCGTCTTATTGAGACCCTTCCAAGGCGCGTGGAATGGACGGGTTGGCGCTCGCGCCGGGGGCTCCCTGGGCAGACTGCCCCTCCAGACACACTCAGGAGCTCTGCAAGAGGCCGAAGTCTCAAGCAAGAAATCGAAGAACAGGGACACGGGCGGTGTTTGTCTCATCGCCACCGATGAAAGGGCAAGAGGCTGAAGGGAACGACTGATGTGGGGATCGGCCAACCGACGTTTAGAGCCAGAGGCGCCACAGTGCCCAGAAATCTGCGCCTGGAGGGAGGAAGATCTGAGTTCAAATTCAGCCTCAGAGACTTCCTAGCTGGGTGACCCGACAACTACTCTGGGTCTCAGTTTCCTCAACTGGAAAATGGAAATAAAAACAACATCTAATTCTCAGGGTTGTTGTGAGGATCCAGCGGCTCAATATTTGTAAAGCCAGTCAGTCGACAAGCATTTATTAGCACCTACTACATGCCAGGCACTCCGCTATGCCCCGGGGTACAAAGAAAGGAAAACAGGAAACAACAACGTGGTAATGAGAAACCGTTCTCATATTCCCTCCCCCTTCCCCCTCTCATTTCTCAGGTGAGAAAGGGAAGACTAGGATGTTTAAATGATGTCGTTAGCACTTACTACGATCCAGCACGGCGTAAGGCCTTTAACCAAAGGCTTCTGTTTGATTCCAACAGCAACGTTCAAAGCGTGAAAGTGAGAAAGGCAGGGAAAACCCTCTCCTGGATGAGCAGTGGAGCGGAGGTCTGCGGAAGCCAGGGGTGCTCACTGTGGCTTTCTGTCACTATTTCTCGCTGCCATGTATATGTTGTGCTCTGAGCTGTTAGCTGCCTGAGGACTTAGGTGCAGAGAACCACAGAATGCCTGTGCCCTAACTCTGCGTCGGGATGGGTGGCAGCTTCGCTTCTGAGCTCTGGACAAGGTCTGAGGCTCTCCCATGCTCCGCTGTGAGCCTGGGGCAGAAGTCAGGCGGTCTTGGTGATTTGTGCTAGTCAGGCCAAATCTAACTGGCTTCCTCCACACATCATTCCGTGCAGCAGAAGGAAAGCCAGTCTGAAGCAACTTCCCACTGTGATTAAATGTGAGAAAGTCTCCTGTAAGGCCTCAAACTTAGAATATAGAACATCAGAGTCAGGAGACACCTTAGAATCTCTAAGGGGAGGTTAGAGCTGAGGGGCCCTTTAGGACATAAATCAGGGTCCTTAGAACAGAGAACAGAGATGGTCCGAGCTAGGAGAGACCTTGGCACAAGGACAGAGAAGGTCCGAGCTGGGAGGGACTTTAGAACAGAGAATATGGAGCAGCAGAGCTGGCAGAGACTTAGAACACCTGGTATCAGAGCTGCTGATTGTCACCCCTCACCCTCTTTCCAGAAGACAGCCTGGCAGCCCAGGGCAGGGAAGGGACTTGTCCATGGCTCCACAGCCATGGACAGCGCCTGGCCTGGTCCCTCCCCGCTCCCCACCTGGGAGCTGCCCGGGCCTGCTCATGCTCCCTGCAGAAACAGAAGGAGAGCAGGCCTCCCTCATTAATTCTTCCAGGCACCCCCTTCATCATTCCCCGCTTGGGATCATTAAGAAGACCTTCAGAAGTCTGAGAGGAAGCCCGGCCAAAAACCTTCAGCTGGAGCTCTGGGAGCAGAAAGCGAGGACGAGGTCTGGCAGGCGGTTCCCATCATTGAGGCCTCTTTTATCAGCAGGGCAGCCACATCCACCACTAATTGGACCTAATGAACACTTTCAGCCCCGCGCTCTTGTACCTGTAGCTGAATGGCCTCTGCCGTGGGGAGGGGGAGAAGAAACAACAAACACAGTGACTGTAACCTGGGCTTTCCATCCCCAGCTCCCTGCTCAGACTGGGACAAGAAAGCCTGGTTGACGGGAGCTCTCTGGAGTTCACTCAATTACCCACTCACTCACTCAATCATTCACTCATTAATTCACTTATTCACCAAAGATTCACTGAGCTCTGATGTGGGTCCAGCCTTGGAGCAGTGGAGGCAGTGTGGTGTAAGAAGAGGAGGCCTGCCACTATAGCTTGGGGATGTGGGTTCAGGTTCTGCTTTTGGGTGACCTTGGCTAAGCTGTTTCCTCTCAGTTCGCTCATCTTTCCAAAACCAAGCCAGATGAGCTGACCGCTAAGGGGCCTTCCAGCTGTTACCTTGTGGCCTGTGCCAGGTCTACAGCTGACTCTTTTGAGCTCCTCTCAAAGGTAGCCCAGGACCCTAAGTGAGGTGTGAGCCTTTATGTCCGTGGGGGCAGCTGAGAAAGCTCATTCAGGGGAAGCAGGTGCACTTGGACCCTTTCTGCAGCCTAGGCCTGCGTTAGGGGTAAGAGGGTGGTGGAGATGATAGCACCAGTCCACAGTGCCACTCCTGGGGGGGGGGGGGGAGCAGAGTGCCCAGGGCACAGCAGAAGCCCCTGGAGTTGAGGAGGCCTCCAGCTTCTGGCTCTCAAGTTTAACTAATTCCTTTCACACACAGGGAGTTGGCCTTGGAGGCAGGAGGACTCTGACCAGAGATAGCTGTGGGAGCCTGGGAGGGCACACAGCCTCTGAGCCTCCCAGGGGCTCTCTCTTGGGTGTCAAGGATGGAGGAAGTGCTGCCTTGCTTTGGGAGACTGACCTTCCCTGTGCAGAGACCACAGGTGTGGTCTGCTCGCTACCTGGCGGCTTGGGTTGGTCATCTTTGCACAGCTCAGCATCCAGGCTCCCACTCTCCTCATGACTGGTACCCACAAGCTTTAGGCAATCTCACATCCTGTCACAAGAGTGAGCTTTGAGAAAGTCCAAGGCCTAGGGAGTGGGGCAGAGAAGAATAAGACCTGGGCCCTGTCCTCAGGAAGCTTACAGTCTAGAAGGAGAGCACAGATGATACTGCACCAGTGTGGCTGCTCCCTTCATTGGTGAAGATCATGGCCTTTCTGAGACTTGGTCAATGACCAGGAAAGATGCTCTGGGACTTCTGGGGTGGAGCCAAGATAGCAGAGAAAAAAAAAAACCCCAACCCAAACACTGAGTCAAGCTCTGCTAATACTCCCCTCCAAACCACTTTAAAATGACCCCTCAAGTAAAATTCTGGAGTGATGGAGCCAAGAAAAGGTCAGAGAGTCACAGTTTTCCAGCCTAAGAACACATAGGAGGTCAGAAAGAGAAATCTGTGCCATGGGGGAGGAAACTGTCTGGAACCAGGTAGTTCTGATGATGGCATCAGCAGCTTCGGGAGCTCTCAAGCCAGAGACAGTCAGGCGACCTGGCAACTGTTTGGGAAGAGATTACAGGTCCCCTCGAGTTAGCCTGGACACAAGGCCAGCTGCAGTTTGACAACTCCATTGGCTACACCCACTTCTGGGTCAGAGTTCAAGGGTGAAGAAGAATGCGTTTAGTCAAGAAGGAGTAAAAGCCCTAAAGGGCAGTGTTACTTCTAGCACCAATGACTTAACCATAAAGTGTGATACTGTAAGTAAATTAGGGGAGTGGGCCGAAATGTTCACGTCAGATCTATGGATAAGGAAAGGGTTTGTGACCAAACAAGAGACAGAGAGGACTGTGGGAAGTCAAATAGATAATTTTGATTTCATGAAATTAAAAAGCTTTTACACAAACAAAACTAATGCAACCAAAATTAGAAGAAAAACGAGGCTGGGAAAAAAAATTTATAGGAAGTTTCTCTGATCAAGGCTTCATTTCTTAAATATACAATGAACTTACCCAAATTTATAAAAAAAAAAGGGTCATTGCCCAGTTGATGAATGGTTAAAGGATATGAGCATGCAATTTTTGTAAGAGTAAATAAAAGCTATCGATAGTCACATAAAAACACTCTAAATCACTATTGATTAGAGATTTACAAATTAAAATAACTGAGGTACCATCACATACTCATGAGATGGGCCAAAGTGAGAGAAAAGGAAATTTACAAATGTTGGAGGAAATAGGGAGAAATTGGGACACTAATGCGCTGCTGAAGCAGCTACGTGACTCTGTGGACGGAGAGTTGGTCCTGGAGTTCAAGGCCTCAAACTCTTACTAGCTGTGTGACCTTGGGCAAGTATCTTAACCTCTGTTTGCTTTAATCTACTGGGGATAAAGACTTGGAAACCAGTTCAGTATCTTTGCTAGGAAAACTCCATGGATAGTATGAGCCATAGGGTCATGAAGAGTCAGACATGGCTGAAAGAATGAACAATGCCCTGGTAGAGATGCGAACTAGTCATAAACTCTACAATGTTGGCAGAGCAGTGAAATGGTCCAACCATTCGGGAGAACTATCTGAAATTATGCCCAAAAGGCTATAGACCCATGCATACTCTTTGACCCAGCAATACCATTTCTAGATCTGTATCCCAAAGAGATCTGAAAAAAGGAAAATGATCCATAGGTACAAAACCATTTATAGTAGCTCTTTTTGTTATGGGACAGAATTGGAAATTGAAGAGATGACTGTCAATTGGGGGAATGGCTAAACAAGTTGTGATATATGATTGTGATGAAATGGTATCGTGCTATGAGAAATGATGATGGGGAAGGTTCCAGAAAAATCTGAGAAGCCTTACATGAACTGATGCAAAGAGAAGGGAGCAGAAGCAGAAGAACTTTGTAGATAGCGACACAAATATTGATAATCAGCTGTGAAAGACTTACCTAGACAATGATCCAGGACAATTCCAAAGGACCATGATGAAAGACGCTCTCCACCGCCAGAGAGCTGTTGAACTCAGTGCAGATGGAGGCAGAATTATAATTATTTATTTTTATTGTTTGGTTTCTTTTGCAATTATAATAATATGGAAATGTTTTGTATAACGTCACATATATAATCCAAATCAAATGCTTGTCTTCTCAAGGAGTGGGGAAGGATGGGAGGGAGGGAGAAAATAAGGAACTCAAAATTAAAAAAAAAGTGTTAATTTTTTACATGCAATTGGGAAATATCTAACAAAATAAAAAAAAATAAAGATTTGCTGTGGCCAAGAAAATCATTCCCTTGTATCTATCACCTCCCTTTTCTCATGGAGGAAGGCAGAGCTTCCCGACATGCCCTGGCAAAGAATGGCAGCTGCAGCATCAGGGACCAAAGGGTGGTCAAACTTGGCTTGGAAAGACTGCAAATACTCAGGGTTTCTGTTGGCACAAATTAGCTCTGCTCTACTTTTCACCTGAAACTCCCCTCCCCTCTCCTCTTGTCTCCTCTCTTCACTCTTGAAGAGGTGCTCTCCCCCTCCCTACAATGTCTCTGGAAAGTCCAAGGCACATCACCCCCAGTGCCATATGTCCTCTAAGAGGCTAACCTGGTATTCACATCCCATCATTCCCTTCAACATGAACAAATGCATCTTGGGAATCTGAAAGCCAAAGCCCCCCCTGTCCAAAGGGGCTACAGCTGTGACATGATTTGGTGGGAGAAGAGCCAAAATCAGAATCAGGGCAAACCGGAGTTGAGGCAGAGCCTGGCTCTGCTACCCCACTCGCTGAGTGACTTTGGCTATCTCACTGCTCTCTGCAGCTCAGCCTCCTCTGGCAGGTGATGCTGGCCCTCCCTGTCTCCCCTGGAGCCTCCACAGGCTAGAGAGATGCTGTTGATGGCTCTCCTCTGGAGCTCCAGAGCCAGGCCCCAGGGCCTGCTGGGCATCTTCACACACTCTCGAAGGGATCTTTGACCGTCAGGTCTGAGATGGGCAGCTCTAGAAAAGGAGGAGGTGGGCAGGGTGGAGTCTGTCTCAGGATGGATTAATCTGTGCTTTGGGAGTTTTCCAGTTGTGATAAATCTCCCCTTCTGTGGGCTTTCTCTTCTCAAAACTGGGCCAATAAAAGCCTTGAGAAAGGAGCTCATGTCTATAAAATGCTATTCTTAGCCCCACTAATGGGCAACATTTATGGCGTCCTGGAGATCTGCACAACATGTCACAAGCATGTCCTGTGATCCGAGAGGCTGGTGCTGTTACTAGCCCCCCTTTAGAGATGGGGAAACTGAGGAAGACAAAGGCAAAGAGGCTTACCCAAGGCCTTGCAGGCAGCAAGTATCTGAGCCAGAGTGGAGCATAGCTCTCCCGACTCCAGGCTTTAGTGAGCTGTCTTCTAAGTGCCCACCCCCACTGTATGACAGAGGGGGAACCAGGGCTCAGAGAGGACAAAGACTTGTCCAAGGTCTCAGAGCTAGGAACTATTGGAACAGCCACTGAGTCCAGGGTTTCCTTTGGATAGACAGATGTTCTGATCTGAGCCCAGAAGGGCAAGTTCAGGAGCCTCTGTGTGTGTGCACACATGTACGTGCAGTGTGTGAGTGATGCATGTGTGCATGTGTATGTGAGGTGTGTACATGCGAGCAGGTGGTGTGTGCATGTGATGCATGCATGTGTGCACCTGTGTGCATGTGTGTATGTGGTGCATGCATGTACATGTGTGTGTGATGCACGTGTGTGTGATGCACGTGTGTGCTTTGTACAGGTGATGTCTGGTATGGGAGGAATCTGGGAATCTCAGCCTTTCGTTGTCTTCTGCACCTCTTTGGCTGACTGACGAAACCAATAGACCTCTTTTCAATTAATGTTTTTAAAAGCATAAAGTAAAATGCAAAGCATTACATAGGAAACCAATTATGCTGAAATATTGCCTAAAGAGATGACAGGCATTTCTCCTGGGATGCCAGCTTGAGAGCCCCTGGGGAGGCTCTCGCTCTCCTGGTGGAGAGGATGCTGTGGCTCGTGAGGGATGGGTATGTCTGTGCAGCACTCGAGTGAGGCCTGTGTGCACACAGGGTAGGTACATTGTCTTTGCACTTCCATACGGTGTATCGTGATGATTGTGCTGTGGTGTGGACTTGTGAGCATTGTGTGGTTGGTGTTTCTGGGTTTGTTCTGTGAGCACATGTATAGTGTGTGTGTTTGTGGACTAGGCAACTAGCAGCCATGCTCTGGGGAGGAGAACGTGGGGGAGAGAAGGGAAGAAGAGAAGATGGTAGAGAGGAAGGAGAAGAGCAGGACAAGGAGGGGGAATAAGAGGAGGAAGAGGAAGGAGAGGGGGAGGAGGAAGAGGAGGATGCTTTCACCCTATGGGGCTGGGGTGGGCAGGCTCAGGCCAGGCAGGTGAGACATCCAGGCATGCCTGTGTGTGTGGTTGGGCCAGCTGGGCCCCCTGCCCTCCTGTCTGCAGCAGCAGCCTCCACTCTGGTCCCCAGGGCTGCTGGGGCAATGGCAGGGCCCAGCTTGACTGGGGGGTGGCAGGTCAGGGCTGAGGATAGGGGTATCCCCATTGCTTCTGCCCAGGCTGTCCCTCCCTTTGTCCCTGTCCCTGGGATAGGGTCTGACGCTGCAGCCCAGGAGCGAGCTGGCAAAGGCAAGGGGTGCCGGCCTCTGGCCTTCTCAGCCTTCCCGGACTGGCCCCTAGGCATCAGCACCATCTAGGGGTCAGTGGAGATCTGCAGGTTCTTAAGTGTGGAGGCAGTCAGGACACTTGGGTCCCAGGCCAGGAGGTGATTCCCTGAGTGATTGTGGATAAGGTCTTGTCTCTCACAAAGCCTCGGTTTCCCCATTTGTAAAGTAGGGTTTCACTCCATTAGATTGAATGGGAGTCATGGGAAGGCAGGACTTGTTTCTCCTTTGCCTGCTGGCCTGGGGAGATGCCTGGCACCTAGGGAAGGCTGGTGTACTGAGAGATAAAGTGGGGGCATCCAGCCCTTCTCCAGACAACTCACAGCATTGTCTGGACACAAGTACAATCTCCTAGAACCTCTGACCTGGATGGAAGGCTGCTCCACTTTGTCGGCATGCCTAGAACCATACTGACCTGGAAGAGAGGCCTGGTTCCCTTGGGTCTCTGTGTCCCTAGCACACATATAGTTTTCCTGACAGCCCTGTATTATCCGGTCAGTTTTGACCCAGTTCTGCCTTCGGGGCCCAAACATAGCCTGATGATCTTCCACAGGAAAGCCTTTGACCTCGGTAAACATAGACAGCTAGCCCGTGGCCCCTAAGCCCTCTCTTTGCTCAGTGGCCCTGCTTCTTTCAACAGATCCTCACCTGGAGCCAGCTGGATGCTGCCCACACCATCTTTAGGAGGCCCACAGGCCTTTCTGAAAGCTGACCCTAGGTCTAAATATTGTCCCCAAATGTGGCATGGCCAGTGCTGCTGAGGGCATCCCATCCATGAGGCCCCCCCGCCATGGGCACTGAGCCGGGCACTGGTGCTACAGAGGGGAGCACACCTGCCCTCGGGAACCTTACTATTGAGCCCAAATACGCCCCGAGAGAAGGACTCACAGTCTGTAAACAAAATGAAGACAGGGAAGTTTAGGGAAGGAGGGAGGAACTAACAGCCAGAGTTAGGGGGATTCAGCAAAGGCTTCCTGGAGGGAGGGGGCTCCATCTGAGTCTGGAGGGCACCCAGGGGTTTCAAGAGCTGCAGGTGAGGAGGAAGGGCTTGCTGGGGAGGGCAAGAGCCAATGAAAAGGCAAGAGAGATCACGCATTGTGTGTGTGTGTGTGTGTGTGTGTGTGTGTGTATTGTGAGAGGGTGTGTGAGTGTGTGTGAATATTTGCATTCAGAGTACATGAATGTAAGTGTAATTGTGTAAGTGTGTGTCATGAGGTATATGTGTGAATTAAAGTGTGTGCTGTATAGAAGTGTCAATGTATATGTGAGTGAGAGTGTGTGGTCTGTGCATGAGTGTGATTGTATATTTGTTGTGAAGTATGTGAGTGTGTGTGAATTGAGTGTGTAGTGTGTGTGTGTGTGTGTGTGTGCGTGTGGAATTGCATGGGTGACTGTGAGTATATGTGTTGTAATGATATGTAAATGTGTGTGTAAGTGTGTAGTATGTGTGCTTGTGTATTCTGTGAGAGTATATGAGTACATATGCATATGTATGTGATTAAAAGTGTTTAGCGTGGGCATGGGTGAGTGCCACTGTGTCTTGTGAGAAGGAGTGTGTATGAATAAGAATGTGTAGTGTATGATTATATGTGTATTGTGAGTGTATGTGAGTGTGTGAATAAGATTGTGTGGGGTGTGTGGTTCTGAGTACATGTATTGTGACAATATGAGGGTGTATGAATGAGTGGATTGTGGGAGTATATGTGTAATTGTGTGTTGTGAGAGTAAATGTGTTTAAATGATAATGTATGTGTATGTGTGCAGTCTGTGTGTGTGAGTATATGTCTTGAGAATCTGAATAAGAAAGTGCAGTGTGTGATTATATGTGTGTTGTGAGAGTATGTGAGTATGTGAATGAAAGTATATAGCAGGGGCGAGTTTTGAGTCTGTGTTTTGTGAAAGTGGGTGTGTGCGATTAGGAGTGTGTAGTGTGTGTGATTCTGAGTATGTGCATTGTAAAGATATGAGGGTATATGAATGAGCACAGTACATGGGAGTGTGTTGTGAGACTGTGTGTGTTTGTTAGTATGTTAGTGTGTGTAAATGATAGTGTATGTGTGCGAATGTGTGGTCTGTCTTGTGAAAATGTGTATGAATAAGACTGTGTAGTGTGTGATTGTATGTGTGTTATGGGAGCATGTGGGTGTGTGAATAAGAGTAAATAGTGTGAATATGTGTGAGAGGGTGTGTGATTGTGTGTTGGGAGAGCATGTGATTGTGTGGGAATAAAAGTAGGTAGTGAGTGTGATTGTGTGGTTGTGTGAATATGTGAATGTAAGTGTGCGTGTATTGGAAAACAAGCCATTATGGTCCAATCCTGGCATATGTGGTGGGTGCCAAAGGACAAGAACACTGGAAGAGGTAGCCCTGGGGGCAGAGTGTCAACAGCTTTCAATGCCAGAGGGAAGGGGGATGTCTTGAGGAGGGGCTGACAAGGTTGGATATCACCTTGGAGGAGGTTGGATTGGACACCTGAGGCAGGAAGACCGGGTGGGAGGAGGTGCCAGCTGTTGGAGCCCAGAGGATGATATGTTTATGAGAGATGTGGGGACATAGAAACCCCAGGTCTGGAGACATTGTGCACCTGGGTGAGAGCCAGGGAGCAGATGAGGGTGAGATCCAAGGTGTGAAACTGGGTCGAGGTGGTGCCCCCAGGAGAAAGAGGAGAGTTCTAGAGGAGGAGGACCTTTTTGGCCATATCGAATTTGAATTGTCCATGAAGGATCAGCTGGAGATATGAATAGGCAGCAGGTGATATGGGGCTGGAGCTCAGGAGAGAGGCTCCTGCTGGCTCTAGGACTTTGGGAGTCATCAGGTAGTCATGGGGTGGTCACTGAAGGCTTGTGAGCTCAGCCAATGGGAGTACTGAGGACACAGGAGAGGGGCCACGGTGAAGCTTTGGGGGATACTCATAGTTAGGAGATGATCCAGCAAGGAGGCTGAGAAGTATCAGAGAGATAACAGACAGGAGGAGCAGGAGACTGCCACATTGGCAAACCCCAGAGAAGAGAGAACACCAAGGAGGATTGATGGAGCCAAAGGCTGCAGAGAGCTTAGGAGAGACCCTGATATGTGGCAGGACCTTCAGTAGGGGCATCTCTCTTCATGCAACCTACTTTGGCTTGGCTTCCTTGGCATCTGTATCACATCAGGGATGCCTACAGAGCCTGTGGTCCACTGAGCTCCCAGATCATTTTCAGATGTACTGCTGCCTGGTCATACTTCCTTTATCTTGGTGAAATTTTAAAGGTTTTATATCTTTTCTATTAATCTTCATCTCATTAAATTCAGCCCAATTAGTGTGTTGGCTATCCCTGCCACACTTGGGCCTCCTAAAAATGTGGTAAAATGCCCTTTGAGTTCTAACTGTGCGCAGGACCTAACCCAGATCCTCGAGCTGACAAGCTGATGCCGATCCAGTTAATAAATACTCTTGGAGTCTCTCTGAACATATTCCCCTCTTGCCATCTTCTCCAGAAAAAGCACAGAAGGGATCATCAAAGGTTTTGCTCAAATCTAGGTAGCCTTTGAGCTCATATTTCAGTCACCTTGTCAGAAAAGGAAATGCATTTCAGCTGGCACTTCCTTGACAAAGCACTGCCGGTGGCTTTCTTTTTGAGATGCTCATTAGCTATCCCTTTACTAATAAGTTCTCCAGGTATTAAAGGAGTCAAAGTCTTACAGACTATGCCTGTGTATGTATCTCCTGTCACCATCTTGTTTACAACTTTTGCACATATCTTTTTGAAATCTGTTGGTTAGAGAGGTCCTGGTGCATCCACATCATCTCTTCAGACAAATCCTCCTTTTTCCTCCTCATGACTTTTCTCATCCTTCAGGGGCTGCCTTCCTGTATAGAATTTTAATCCAAGAGTCTCCACCTAGCATTTCTCTGGACCTTTGGAAATCTGCTCTCCCCAAATCTAGGAAATGCCAGACTATGTGCCCTGCTTTCCTCTCCCCTATCCCAAATCCAGATTGGATCAGAAACTGCATATGCCTCCCCTCCCTATTAAATTTTACTAATGATTCATATTCATCTTATGCTTTATAAGCTTCATCATACTGGAGCTGCTAAGCCATTCTATGAGATAGGAATATAGTTATTATTAGCCATATTTTATGGAAGAGGAAACTGAGGCTTGGAGCTATCAAGTGATTTACCCATTATCACACAGCTAGTTGGTGTCAGAGGTGGGATTCAAACCCAAGTCTTTCCTGACTCTTTAGTTCTGGCTTGTTGTCTTTCACAGAAGCATGAATCTAGAGCAATAAGGGACCTTTAAGGGTATCTAGTCTAGTCCCTTTTTTAAAAAAGAAGGAAGCCTAGGCCCAGGGAGATCACACGGGGAACAAATGGCAATGTGGGGACCCACAGCTGGGCACTCTGTCTCCCAGGTGAATCTCTTCCACATCAGGCCCATAGACAAGAGTCAGTAATAGTCAATAAACATTTAAGCACACGTACTATGTGCCAGGTACAACACGGAAGCAGAGAACCTCACTGTTCTCAGGATCATCAATAGAGTTTTATTCTATGATCCACTTGGCTCAGAAGTCTAGATCACAGTTCTGACAGTCGGTCATGTGACGTCTGCTTAAACACCTCCAGTGATGGAGAGACACCTTAACATGTCCTAGGCATGAGCCTGTTGGACGGCTCTGATGATTAGTTCTCATTTGAACCCAAATCTGCCTCCCTCTTTGGCCAAGTAAATAAAACTAATCTTCCACCCTCCACATGGTGGCTCTTTCTACAATTGAAGAGGGAAGCATATTCCTCCCCAAATCTTCTCATTTCCAGGACAGATTTAACTTTCCTTGACCTCCTCCCTCCATCTTTTTTTTTTTTAATCTTTGTCCCTGAACCAGCACATCAAGGATTTAAGCCCAGAATCACAAAATAACAAAATTGGGAAAGACTTAAACATTAATTAGAGAAAGTCAGAACTGTGGAGGATTGTAGAGTTGAGAACAGAGAATAACGAAGCCCAAAGGACCTTAGAATCTAGAACACAAAATGTCACAGTTGGGAAGACAAAGACTGGAAAGCACCTTATTTTAACTCTCCCATTTTTTGTGCCAAACTTCTTATTTTTATTATATCTCTATACATATTTTTACAACTCTGACATTTTTTAAAAAGTTCATACAACACACATACACACACACACACACACATACACACTAAGCGACACAACCTTTAGGAAGGCACCGCCAGCAGTCACATTCACCTCTGAGGGGGAAGGAATTCTTTTTTCATACTATTTTTTAGAGCTTTAGACCTCAGCCCAGGTCCAAGATCAGCTGTGCTTTCTTTAGAATCTGAGCTGTACCATACTTTCTGCCCCACTCTTTATATAGCTATGTACTATATTGGTATTTCTATCTCTGTCTCTCTCACTATGTGTGTGTGTGTGTGTGTGTGTGTGTGTGTGTGTGTGTGTGTGTGTATGAGTAATAGTTTAACTGTCCCATTTTACAGAGGAGAAGACTGAGGCACAAGATGGGGAGTGATTTGTTAACCCAAATGACTTGATGGCAGAGCCTTGATTTACAGGCCAGGTCTCCTAAAGCTCTCTGTCCATTGGCTTCAGGAGTCCTTGACTGGTTCTGGAGCCCATTTGTGCAGCTCCTTGTGCCCCTGCCTGGGCTCCTGATAGGTTGTTGGTGGTCTGATTATGAGTAGGACAAACCTATGCCCTCTGTGTCCAAACAATGCCAGTCAGACTCCTGGTAGCAGCTGATCAGGACCTCCCAGGTCAGGAGCTGGTTCCTATCTCTTTAGCCTGGCAGAGTCCAGCTGCTTTCTAGGATGATTAAGGAGTGAGACAGGAGGATTAAGTGGAGATATTCCTGCCAGTGATAACTTCTCTGATTTATTATAATCTCCTTGGAGGAGGATATGGAGCCTCTGCACGGGAGAGGAAAGTTCGTTTGCCCAAGCACAGAATCTTAGCCCAGAAAAGGCCCTTGGAGACTGTCTAGTCTGATCTCTTCATTTGACAGAGGGTCTGTTAAGGGAAATGCCTTGGATCTGGGGATTTTTGAAGCTGAGAACAGAAGAAGAGAGAACAGAGAAGGACGGAGCAGGGAAGTTCTTTAGGACAAAGAATGGCAGAGCTGAGAGAGACCCTAGAACATGAACTATTCAATCTAGAAGGGGCTTTAGAACATAAATCAGAGGATGTCGGAACACTGGAGGTGTCCTAGAACCCAGACCCACTGACAGCTTCTAGTTCAACCTTTGCATTTTACCAAGGGGAATACTGAGGCTCAGTGATTTGCTAGCAGGGCTTGGATGCCAACCTAGGTCATCTGCTCCTGGGCCAGGAATCTTTCTACGCTTCCACACCACTTCTAATCAGTTTTGTTACCCTGTATTGGGGTCATATGATAATGAGTTTTTATAAGAGCATGGGTTCTCAGAGCTCATTCACCACCCTCCCCCCAATTTTACAAATGAGGAAACAGAGGCCAAGAGACACAGTGCCCTGCACAAACTCATGCAGATGATAAAAAAGCAGAGTCAGACTAAGTCCCTTGGAATGAATGATGACCTTTGAATGCTGAGAGAATGTCGGACTGACATCACTGCCCAGGCAAGGGGATTGTTTTTGTTTTCTGTTGATCCTAGGGATCTTTCTCTGTGTTTCCTTTACCCCAAGCTCCTTAGGACAATGTACAGTTTGCTCGAACTCTTGGGGAATCCTCACTCAGCTGCAAAAGGCACAGAGGTAGGTAAGGTTGGACTATCCCAAGGCTTGATGTACTTGGGGCCCTTACCGACCATCTTATTTTCACCTCCTCCATCCATCTAGTACTTTAGAGAAAACAAGCTCAGGACCTCACAACTAATTAATTAAGATTTGAACTCAGGCCCTGGATCTACAATTCCAATGCTCTTTCCACTCCAACACAAGGCCACCCTCAAATTGAGGGTTTTTTGGTATTATAAGACTTTAAATATTTTTTAACATTTTGATTTAAAGTTTTGAGTTCCAAATTCTGTCCTCCCTCCATCCCCTTGCCCTGCTCTGCAATGGCAAGCAATCAGATATAGATTATACATGTGCAATTATGTAAAACTTTTTGGCATTAGTCATTTTGTACAAAGAGACTCAAATAAAAGAAAAAAAATGAAAAGAAAAATAGCCTGCTTCTGTCTGTACTCAAACATTGTCAGTTCTTTCTCTGGAGGCTGATAGCGTACTTCATCACGAATCCTTCGGGATTGTCTTGCGTCATTGTATGGCTGAGAATAGCTAAGTCATTCACAGATGATTATTGTTACACTGTTGCTGTTACTGTGTACAATGTTCTCCTGGTTCTGTTCACTTCACTTTGCATCAGTCCATGTAAACCTTTTCAGGTTTTTCTGAAATCATCCTGCTCGTCATTTCTTAGAGGACAATAATATTCCATTACAATCATATACCACAGCTTATTTAGTCACTCCCCAGTTGATGGATATCCCTTTCTAATTCTTATTCACTACAAAAAGAGCTGCTATAAATATCCAATAGAGTTTTTAAAAAGCTAGACTATAGCTGATGCTTTCACACCTCACCCTGGAGCTCTGGATGTCTAGCAGGTCAAATGGGGGTGAAGAACTTTGAAACTTTCCTAAGACAGCAGTCCTATCTCTACTGGGAAGATCACTACTGTGATTGACTTTTGACCAATGTGAAAGAAAGCTGGCTCAGTGCACCAAGGAAAGGAGAGAAAGGAGACAGGAAGGAGGAAGGAAAGAAGGAAATAACAATAAGGAATATGTCTTTTGAAGGATATTCATCTAGGTCATGCTCACTGACAGTCTCTCCTAAGACTGGACCCCCCTGTCTTCTCCCTATATACTATCTTGCTTGGTGATCACATCATCTCTCTTGGGCTAAATTATCATCTCTATGGTGATCATTTACAGCCCTAACTTCTCTCTTGAGTCACTGATTTTAACAAAGTTTAACCCTATTGGACATTTCAAACTGGATTTCCCAAAGACATCTCCAACTCAATACATCTAAAACTCAATTCTTTATTTTCTTCCCAATCCCTCCTTTCCAAAGTCCCTTATTCATTTTGAGGGTTACAACCATCTTCCAAGTTTCCCAAATTCACAAACTCAGATGTCATTTTTTTTTCCACCCATTAGAGCATGACTTCCTTGAGAGCAGGGACTGTTCCTGTTTGCTTTGGTATCCTCTGTGCTTAGCACTGTGCCTGGCACACAGTGAGTGCTCAAAAAATGCTGGTTGACCCAATTTAACCCACCCCACATGATCAGTCCACTGCTACTTCTTGTCCCTGCCTCTACAGCATCTCTCACGTGTGTCTCTTCTTGCCACCTCTTTAGTTCAGTCCATAGGGCATTCCTTGTTATTGGGAAGACCTCTTATTTGGTCTCTCTCCTGCAAGTCTCTCCCCCTCTCTCCAATTCTTCCTCCATATCATCATAAAAGTGATTTCCCTAATGGGCAGATCTGATTCTGTCCTTAAACTGTAGTGAATCCCTCTTACTTTAAGGATCAAATGTAATCTCCTTTGTCTGGCACATAAAGCTCTTCACAATCTGGCACTTGTCTCTTTCCCAGTTTCCTCTGTATCCACTGTAGCCCAGTCAGACCAGATGTCTTGTTCCACACTCAGGATATACCATTTCCTAGCTCCATTGGTGTCTTGTTCTTTCTGTTTCCCATGCCTCAGATGCTCTCTCTCCTTGCTCTACCTCAGAGAACACTTGCTTTAGCTCAGACATCAGCTGCTGTGCTCACTCTCCCCACACCCCCTTGTATCCTTTTTGTCAACTTTGCAAATGTACTTATGGAAGAGAGTTGGTCTTTAATGCACCCCATTTCCCTGCTTTGAGAGCCCAGAATTTAATCACTGACAGTAAGGGGCTGATAATGAGGCATTAAACTAGCTGTAAAAATGTGGTCACACTCAGTGATCTGTTGGCAAGTAAGGATAATTTTCTTAACTGAATTTGAAAGCAAGCCTGGCAATGGCCAAGAAATGACTGGTCACGCCCTCTGGAGCCTTTCAAGGATGGTTGAATTCTCAAGAGTGAGTTAGCTTGAGTGAATCCAGGCCAGATGCAGATCTGGGAAAGAGATACCTGCTTCTATAGCCTAGGAGAGGCACGTATAGGGGCGAGGTGAATCTTCTCCCCCAATCAGAGCAGTTGGCCAGCTAGCTGCTTACCCATTAAGAGATTCCCCCCGTAGTCATTTGAGAATTTGTTCATTTGAATGAATACAAACAAGAATCAGAAGCCAAGAAAGAGATATAGCCTTTCCAGGCAGACATAGACACAGACACAGACACAGACACAGACACAGACACAGACACAGACACAGACACAGACACAGACACAGACACGGGCACAGGCACAGACACAGATACAGACACACAGAGAGAGTGAGTGACTCAAGGAAAGAAGCACTTTTAAAGAGAGAGACAGAGAAAGAGAGAGAGAGAGGAGAGAGAGAAATTGAGAGAGAGAGAGAGGGGGCAGGGGGAGAGGGAGAGAGAGAGACAGTTCATTAAGGTGAAAGGCCACACTGCAGAGGCTTTAGAAGGTTTAGAAGAGAGTGAGAAAGAAATGGAAACACACACAGCAAATGGCCAGTTCAAAAAGTTTAGACTCTGAAGGGAGTTCCCATCACTAGAGAACTAGAGTTAGTAGGAATAGATGAATCAAGTGAGAATTTTTCAAGGAAGAGGAATACTCTGACATGTTTGTTTTGGAAATTTGCCAGAACACAGGAATAGTTGGAAGATAAGTGAAAACTGGGGTTGGCAGAGGAGGGTGACATGCTGAAGAAGACAGGACAGAATAAGATCACTTGGCCATGTAAAAAGGTTCACCTTGGCAAGGAAGGGGTCTACATCTTTGTGTAAGACACAAAGTAAGAGACAGTATGGTGAATGTGGGATAAAGTGAAGGGGAGAAAGGAGAGCTCTCCATGAATAATCTCTCTCTCTCTCTCTCTCTCTCTCTCTCTCTCTCTCTCTCTCTCTGTCTTGTACATAGTGAGAGTCTCAGCTGACAGGAGAGTAAGAGGGAAGGTGTCTTGGGAAGCTTGAAATGAGATGAGAATGTCCAATCCTCTCTGATTATGGCCACTCCCTCACTGAAGGCACTCAGTTTGAAGGGATCTTGTCTTTCTCTAATTTAATTTCTTTTCCTCTCCATCCTCCACAGCAGAAGCCAGTGCTTCCTGAGCAGCAATCATCTGGGGACATTCATTTTGAAAATACTCATGGTGTGACATTGTGCTAGGAGATGATTTTTCTCATTTTCTACTCTGTTGTTGCTTATGGCCATGCATGTCCAAACGTACCCTTCCAGTGCCTTCATTGGCTGTTCCAAGGAGAACCTCCAACTCCCTCCTATCCTCAGATTTCATTGCAAACAAGTATATAAGTACTGGACAGTTGACTCTCTCCAGTGGGTGATGGACACTCAGGCAAAGATCGTACATTTAGGTGATCAATAGTTAACTTAATGAAGGCAGGGGTAGTTCTTGCTTTTTGTTGTGTTTAATACAGTATCTGGAACATAGTAGGCACTTCATCAATGTTTGTTGACTGACCAACAGACCTTCTCCCTCTTTTGATAGATTCTGAAGAGGAATTGTGGCCACAAGTCACAGAAGGCTTGAAACTTCCTTCAGGGTTAATTATCTTTCAGGTTATAAAGAAGCAGTGGGAAAATTCTTCTCCTGTTTGTTCTCTTCCTTCTTAAACTCTCAGTCAGGATACCTTCAAAGCACATGTAAATTATTTTTAAAAGACAAAAAAAATACAGCAATTGGAAAGCAGGACTAAGCTTTGCTAGTTATTTATATTTTCTCAATCATGATTTGGGACAATATCTGAGTGTTCCTCCCCCACTTTTGCCCCCAGTGTTTGGAATCTTTCTCTTTTTCAAATATATGAAAACGGTGCCTTTCTGCTCTCAAAATATTGCCACCTTCAGCATAGGCCAACACTGTAGATACAGGCTGTCCCAAAAGTCTTAGTGTGGCTTTTTGCCTTAAAACTCCTCTGAGACATTTGGGATACATTGTGCCTGGTTGGATCTATCTTGTTTTTTGGACATCATTTTCAGATTTTAAGGTTTTTAATGAGAATGGAGTCAGGAAAATCAGAGTTCAAATACCACATCAGATATGAACAAGCTGGAGGACATTGATGCAAGGCATTTAATCTCAGTGCTTCAGTTTCCTCATCTTTAAAATGTTACTCCCACTTTGGGGGCTATGATGTTTAAATCTAAATATGGTGACTCCACTTCCCATAATGGAAAGGGTGGTTTTGCAGAAATTTCAGCAGACTTTTTCTATTTTTCATCTCTTTTTATCCTTCTAGTTTCATCCTCAAATGCTTTTGAGATGTTCAGACTTAACAGAGGCTCTCACCAGGTTTTCTGAAAATTTATTGCTCCCTAAACTTTTTTTTATTAGTCAGTTTTGCTTGTAATCTTCCATGATTCTTGTTTGTTAAGATTTTGTCTTTAACTGTATCTTAGACCAACATTGCCCTTGGCCACCATATTTGAGCCTAGACATAATTTTAGCCAGAAAACCTTTTTATGGGAATAGATACGAAAGATAGAGAAGTTTAGTGGGGTTAATTAGAAAGTCTTAGAATTGGGCTAAAATATGTCAGATTCCCAAGGATAACACTGGGCAGGCATGGGCAGGTCTTAAGTAAAAGATGTGGGGGTTGGGAGGGGCTACAAGCTCCCTCCAAGTTATTGGTATGTCACGGTGGCCAAAAAGTGATGGGAATCAAGGCTTCATTTTGAGTGGTATCATGTGTTTAATAAGGGAGATGGTGGTGGTGACAAGCCCACTGTGTCTGATCTGCTCATACTGCAGCTGGAATATATGATAAAATGGATCTAATATTATGTGATATGACATAATATATGCTCTATATTCCATCCTATACATTATATCATATATTCTATTTTATTCTATCATGTTATACTGTATTATATTATGATATCTAATATATACATACATAATTCATATCTTTCTATATCTTCTGTAAGTCTACAATGAGAGATTTTATCAAAAACTTTGCTAAGATTCAGGTCAACAATCTCCAAAGCATTCCCCTTAGCTGCCAGTGGAGTAGTCTTGTCCAAAAAGGAAATGAGGTTAGTCTGGCCTGACCCATTCTTGAGGAAGCCAGGTGGATGCTTGGTAATCAATGCTTCTGCTTCTAGATGTTTATAAAACAGCTCTTTAATGATATGTTCTTCAATCTTCCCAGGCATCAAAGCCAAGTTCAGTCACTGGTCTACAGTTTGTAGGTTCTGTTCCTTTCATCCATCTCTATTTCTATGTCTCTGGCTGGCTGGCTGTATGCGCTTTCTCTGTCTGTCTCCCTCCCTCTTTAAATTGAGCCAGCCTTTGCCCCTCTCTCAATCTGTGGTCCTATTTTCAATGATCTTTCAAATATCATAGTCAAACATTCCATATGATGGTGCCTTTAAGCACACAAAGAATTGTCTTGTGTTAGAAAGGTGAGACTTGTACTGCTTGGCTCTGGGGAGAAGATCTAGGCTGAACCAAAGGGCAGAATTGTTGACTGTCAGAATTGGGAATTGGGTCCATTTCAGAGGAGATGGATTCTTTATCACTCAATGGCTTTAGGTAGAAGCTTGACATTGTGAAGGAGGTGACTGGCCAGGTATGGAGTGGAACTGATGACTTGGATTCTTTAATCCCCAGCCATGTCCTTGGAAGCTGCCTGACTGTGGACCTTCTTGATGCCCTATCTCCACTGCCCAACTTCCCAGGTCAGGAATAGTAATCTCATCAGTGCTGCCAGTGCTACTGGAAAAGCATTTATGGCCCTGTGGCTCCACTCACCATCCTTGTAACTTTAAAGACCAAATCACTTCTCTCTGGCCACCCTTGTCCTTGTGCTGTTGTCTACCCCTATCAGAATGGTGTCACTTCTGTATTTTAGCACTTAGCACATAGTGATTATTATTTTTCATTCATCCTATGATCTATGTTCTCTCTGTCTCTCCCTCTCTTTCTCTGTCTCTGTCTCTCCATCCCTCTTTCCCTCTCTGTCTCTCCATCTCTGTCGCTGTCTTTCTCACTCTCTAATGTGACTAACTTGTCGCATATTCTTTGACGAGATGTATAACCTCTCTGATCCATAATTTCATTATACAGATTCCTGGCTATGTCTGTTGCCCATCTTTGAGATGTGTATAGAGGCCATTTGGAATCTTTTGAAATAAAATAAAATAAATAAACCAGGGAAGAGAAATGAGATGAGAGGATGTATGAATCATGGTGAGATGCCAGGAATGAAGGAGTCCCATAAATTGAGCCCTACAAGCATTTCAGATAATCATTCCTACAGACTGATGATCAGTGCACATGGGTGGGCTGAGGGCACAATCTTTCCTGGTCTCTCTTTAAGAGTCAGGGCAGGTATCATTAGAGAACCTCTGGTGTATTTTCTCAAAGGCCAGCTAAGCTGTGAACCATAGCTGGCATTTCCATCTGCCTCTTTACAGCCTTCCCCAGGACCTTCTACCCAGAGAGGGAGCCCAGAGGTCAGGAAATAGAGCTTTGAACAAAGCCAGAATCTTAGTGCTTCAATGAATGTCAGAGGGCAGCTGGTCTTCATGTGTCTAAAATTAGCCTCTAAAAACTCCTCCTTATTTGGTCTTTTGGTTTCTGTTTGAAGACCTTTAGAGACAGGAAACTCACTACCTTTCAAATATAGCCCCATTCCACTTCCTTATATGGAAATGAAGTCACTCTCTTTGCCACATTCTCCCATCTCCTGCTCCCACATAAATTCCTCCATTCTCCGTAAATCTACAGGCAAATTATTCCTTGCTCTCCTAATTTGTGTATAGTATCAGCCTTTATACCTAGATTGTGTAGTCATTTGGACTTTATTCTGGTATACTGTGTCAGACGTTGGTCTATGCCCAGTTTCTGCCATTCTATTTTCCAGTTTTCTCAGCAATTATTGTCAAACAGTAAGCTCTTATCCAAGAAGTTGGGGGCTTTGAGTTTATCACATAGTAGATTGCTATAATCATTGACTCTTGTGGCTTGTGTACCTAACCTATTCCACTGATCCACCACTCTATTTTTTAGCCAGTACCAAGTAGTTTTGATGATTGCTGCTTTATAATACAGTTTAAGGTCTGGTATGACTAGACCACCTTCCCTAGCATTTCTTTTCATTAATTCCCTTGCTATTCTGGACCTTTTGTTCATCCAGATGAATTTTGTATTATTTTTTCTACCTCTAAAATAATGTTTTGGTAGTTTGATTGGTGTGGCACTGAATAAGTAAATTAATTTAGGTAGAATTGTAATTTTCATTATATTAGCTCGCCCTCCCCATGAGTGACAGATGTTTTTCCAATCATTTAGATTTGACTTTATTTGTGTGAAAAGTGTTTTGTAATTGTGTTCATACAGTCCCTGGGTTTGTTTTGGCAGCTAAACTGCCAAATGTTTTATAATATCTATAGTGACTTTAAATAGAATTGCTCTTTCTATTTCTTGCTGTTGGACTTTGTCAGAAATATATAGAAATGCAGATGATTTATGTGGGTTTATTTTATATCCTGCAGCTTTGCTAAAGTTGTTTATTATTTCACGTATTTATTTACTTGATTCTCTAGAATTTTCTAAGTATATCATCATGTCAGCAGCAAAGAGTGATAACAGTTTCTTCTTTGCCTAATCTGATTCCTTCAACTTCTTTTTCTTCTCTTATTGCTAAAGCTAACATTTCTAGTACCATATTGAATAATGGCAGTGATAATGAACATCCCTGTTTCACTCTCAATCTTATTGGAAATCCTTCCAGCTTATCCTCGTTACATATAGTGCTTGCTGATGGTTTTAGTTAGATGCTACTTATCATTTTAAGAAAGGCTCCATTTATTCCTATGCTCTCCAGTGTTTTCAATAGAAATGGATTTTGTATTTTGTCAAAAGCTTTTTCTGCATCTATTGAGATAATTATATGATTTCTGTTCATTTTGTTGTTGATATGATCAATTATGCTGATAGTTTTCCTAATATTGAACCAGCCCTGCATTCCTGGCATAAATCCTACCTTATCAAAGTGTATTATTCTCATGATACGTTGCTATAATCTTTTTGCTAATATTTTATTTAAAATTTTCCATCTATATTCATTAGGGAAATTGGTCTATAATTTTCTTTCTCTATTTTGACTCTTCCTGATTTAGGTGTCAACACCATATTTGTGTCATAGAAAGGATTTGTTAGGACTCCTTCAACAATTTTCCCAAATAGTCTATGTAGCATTATTCTTTAAATGTTTGATAGCATTTGCTTGCAAATCCATCTGGTCCTGGAGGTTTTTCGCTAGGGAGTTCATTGATGGCTTGTTCAATTTCTTTTTTCTGAGATGGGGTTATTTAAGTATTTTACTTCCTCTTCTGTTAATCTTGGCAATGCTTAGGAACCTTTGAAACTGGGAACTAAGTTTCATGGGAAAAGTCTCAAGAACTCTGGTCTCTGATCTGTGTTCAGAAAAGAAAGCAAGGAAGAAGAAGGGAGTCTGGAGCTGATGCTGAAACCCTTCCCTCTTAGGCCCCTGGGGCAGGCTGAAGCAGCTGGCCATCACCTGGCCTGCTGCTCAGTATTTCCTCTTCCCCTCTTGCCACACTGTGATCTAGAATTTCATGGAAGAAAAAGTAAAAAAAAAAAAAAAGGATTTTATGAAGTAAGAGAAATTATGTCTTATGCTTGGAGAAGATATAGGGAAAGGGAGGCTCCTAAGGCAAAGTCTGCCCACACCCCCCACACTCAGACATGAATTTTAGAGGTGCCCACCATCTCCAGGGCCAATCATAGGCGTTCCCTGCAATTTTTCAGGAAGAGCTTCAGCCATTCACTGGTTTGGAGATGGATGGGACCAAACAGGCCAACTAGGCCAGCCTTCTGGTTTTACAGATGAGGAAACTGAGGCCCAGGGAAGTGGAGTGACTTATCCAAAGTAACACAGGTGATAAGTGTCAGAGGTGGGATTTGAACCCTGGTCTTCGTGACTATACAGCCAGAGTTCTTTTCCCTGTCCTGCACTACCCCACCCCCACCCCCTAGTTTGATGTTAGGTAGAGAGATGTGTATATGTCAATGCGTATATGTTACCTATAGAGATGACTCTGTTATTAAGCAGACCAGGCTGAAGGTAAGAAAGAGCCCTGACCCTAAGGGCTCTGTGGGACTGAAAGGAGGCTGCTCCTTTATGAGGGGGATCCTGGGACAGCTTCTCAGGAGAGTTAGGCCTTTAAAGACCCATGACATGCCAACAGTGTTAGAGGAGGGCACACAGAGCTCACCAAAGGGAAGACCCTCCATGTGCCCATCCCCATGGAGCTCTGGGCTTCCAGACAAGAAGCCTGAATGTCATTCCAACAAAGAGAAGGGCTTCTTCACAAATTGCAGGCGACTTCACCCCCGCCCCATCTCTCTGTCTCTTTGTCTGTGTGTCTGTCTTTGCCTCTTTGTTTATGTCTCTGCCTCTGCCTCTCTCTCTTTGTCTTTCTGTCTCTCTCTGTCTGTCTCTCTGTCTCTCTCTGTCTGTCTCTCTGTCTCTCTCTTCTCTCTCTGTCTGTCTCTCTCTCTTCTGTCTCTCTCTGTCTCTCTCTCTCTGTCTCTGTCTGTTTCTCTGTCCTTCTGTCTGTCTCACTCTTCTCTGTCTCTGTCTCTCTGTCTCTTCTCTCTCTTCTCTGTCTCTGTCTGTCTCTCTCTGTCCCTTTGTCTCTCTCTCTTCTCTGTCTCTGTCTGTCTCTCTGTCTCTGTCTCTCTCCTCCCTTCCCCCCTTCTTTCCTCTCTTCTCCCTCCCTCACCCCCTTTTTGTTGCCTCTGGGGCCACACCTGGTTTATATGAGCCAATATTAAGATGCATTTGAGCCCACAAATAGCTCGCAGTGCCTCTCCTCTGGGGCTGGGGGGCATTCCTGGAGGGTGAGGTCAAGGTCTCTTGGTAGGGAAATTAAAGCTATCACCCAGAGCTCAGCCCTGAGGCCGCCGGCTCTGCAGCATTTGGGAAACATTATTGCGCAGATCACTGGTGATGTCTGGCAGAAAAGGGGCTTCTGTTTGGATGCTGCTTTGGGGCCAATCTTGGAGGCATTTGTCTTTTTTTCCCCTTTAACCAGTCTCTGCCACAAGCAAACAGAGCTTTGAGGGAGGTGGAACACACTCCCCCCAGCTTCTCTGGGTCTTCTGGCTTAACTGCAATAGATACAGAAGAGAGAACTGGCCAGCCCTGAGTGCTCTGAGCAGTCGGGGTGTGGGGGGGGGGGAAGACAGGAGGGGGATTTCTTCTGGCAGAGGAAGACAATCGTGGAGAGCGCTATTTCCAAACGGGAGGGTGGGCGTGCTGAAGGTCGGGCAGAACCCACCTCTAAAGGCCTGAGGGCAGAAGGCCGGGGCGCCTGCAAAGGGGCAGCAGCCCTGGAGCATCTGGGAAAGGCCGAGCTGGGAGGCACCTCCCTTCTCTTCTTGTCTGTCCTTTTCAGCGAGGACTAATGGCATCAGGAAGGCGAGGCCATGGCTTGTAAGGGAATTGGATTTAAGTGAGGCAAGGCTGTGTAGAGTCACCAGCCTCACTTCATTCTCTCTTCCAGAGGCATCTGGGGCCAGTGGCCAGACACAGATCAGGATGCCTGGAGAGGACCCAGGATGTAGTGGGAGACTGAGCCTTTTAAAGCTAAGTTTGATGGAGGCAATGCCCAATCAGTGATTAAGGCTAAGTAAGAATTGAGGCAAAGTACTTTACATATATCTCATTTAGTCCTCACTACAGTCCTGTGAGGGGAGTGCTCTGATTAAACTCACTTTACAGATGACGAAACTGAGGCTTATAGAGGTTTAAGTGACTTTCCTAGGTTACACAGCCAGTTAGTGCCCAAGGAAGTACTTAAACTGAGGTCTTTCTGACCCAAAGTATAGTATTGTGCCATCTGGCTACCTCATGGTCACAAATATCATCCTGGTTGGTATTTCTAATTGTCCCTTGGTATTATAGGTGTATACTGTGTATTTTAAATTCTTAAGAAATTTTAAACACTGTTTGTTTTAATATATTTAAGATCTGAACCCTGCCAACTTCTGAAAAAACTCGAGGCAACTTGTTGATGGAAACATAGGACAAGGTAAGATTTTTTAAGGATGATAATGACTAATTATCATCACCATCACTACCACTTCAACTCCCATTTCTGTGGCCCTTGGAGCTGCCAAGGATGCTTTGCTCCCCCAAGCCCTTTGAGGTTTCTAGTGTAAGGATGATGAGTGCCATTTTGAAGACAGTGTTATATGAGCTAAATGAATCAAGTAGGACCAAGAGGAGAATATTCAAGTTAGTGAGTCAGTTGAGCAGTAAACATTTACCAAGCACTTACTTTATACCAGGCACTGTTGGGGACTATGGAAACAAGACTACAAGATGGCCAGACTCTGGGTAATTGTGGTGACTAGTCTTGGTTCTGGAAAACACATGAAACTGACCACCCTCCTCTTGATAGAGAGACGGGAGAGATGGATGGGAAATGTCAGCCATCCTGTCAACGGGCTTTTCTTTATTACATGAGAAGGTGCTATGGAGGTGGGGGGAGTCTCTTGTAAATGGCTGTGATGATAAAAAAAAAAGGCATTGATAAGATACATCATTTTTCAAAGACATGGAAAAGAATCATACAAGACAGTGGGTTGTCAACATTGATGAGGCTGTAGGTCCATACAAGTCTCAAGTGTGTGAATGAAAAAAAAATGTAAATCTCCTTCCAAAAATTTTGAAATGAAGTCTTTTTATAGGAAATAAATATTTTTCATGAAGTACTTACTTTTTTGTGCATAATTTTATTTCCCCTCCTTCAACGAACTCATTGGGGGGGGGCATGCTCTATATTCTGGAGTGACCACTGCCATAAGTTTTTACCTCTATTGGTTTCATGTTTTAATGGGAAGATGCAGTGAGGACTATAGCATCTTCCTGGAGGCAGCCAAGCTGGTGCCTTTTAGAATTCTTTCTCTGGCTGTCAAGGAACCATTCTTCCCATAGTGTGATGCCACTGATATGGAATCATCCTGGCTTTTTCCCTGTGGCTGATGGATCATTTCAAAAGGTATTACAAAATGGAAAATGAGGATGACCTCCATGAGGAGATGGGGGAGTGAAGATCAATTACACATTTGGATTTGCAATTCCAAGTGAATCAATTAGAAATTTTTGATTGTTACCATAAAGAAGATGAGGCAAACAGCATTGAGTCATGGGAGCTCAGAGCCATTAGGCAAATGAAGTCTTTGTTAGCCAATTAACCATTTCATTGTAATGAAATTCATCACTCTGATAAATGAAGCTCAATAAGGACAGTGTTCAGCTTGGAAGTTTCTTATTTAATCCTTGTCCAAGTGGGAGTCCTGAAGATGCTCATGTGTACTGAATCCTAGGTTAGTCAGGACACCATGAATCACTGCTCCTTCCTAAAAGCTACATGGCTTGACTTGAAGCCAGGAAGACCCAAGTTTATTTCCTGATTCATATACTTATTGTGTGACCTAGAATATGTCACTAAACCTCTTTCAACCTCAGTTTTCTCTTCTGTAAAGTGGAGATGATAATAGTACCTATTCTGAGGGATTGGTGTGAGGATCAGAGGAAATTACATGCAAAGTGTCTTGTAAACCTTAAAGTGCTAAGCTAGCTATCATTTTTATAAGAGTTTTCCCTATCAACTCCACAACAGAGATAGGCAAGAGGGTTGTGGTGGAAAACACATGGCGCTGGGTGTGAAGTGCTATGGGAAAAAGATTCCCATTGAAATTCCTGTGATAGATAAGTAACAGCTGCCAATAGCCTTCAGGACCCAGAGATTCCAGAGGCTTAAACCTAGGTTTTATTATGATTAATTAAACATAGGTTCAGAACTCACAAAATTCCTCTGAACCATCATGGGGGTTTGGACAAAGGTTTTTACAGGGGAAAGATGTCACAGAGACAGAGGAATAATAATGTTTTTCTTTTAAACATATAGCAATTTTTATGGATTCATAAAGGTCACATGTGCCTAGTCAAATAGAACCATGATCTCATTCTTCTCCAATGTCATTAGGGGTAAACAAACTAAGTTACAGATTTAAACACCAAATTTACAAAAATCTACCCTGTAATGTTACAGGGCTCCGTACATTAAAATATTAACAACAGGCTAATTGAAAGAGGGAGATTCACATGTCACAAAGGTAATCAAAGGGTTGGAACCAAGGTTTCCTTTCATAAATAAAGCAAGTTAAATTTGGGACACTCAGACTCCCTTTTGGCTTCTTCTATTAGGAATATGAAAAATCTTCCCTTAATAGTGTTACTCCATGAATCAAGTTTTAGCCAGATGAAGTTAATATTAATAGGAAACAGGCTTCAGACAACCAAATATCCAGGAGAAATGGCCCTGAGCCCTGAATAATAAAAATTAGTAAAAGGAAATTAAAAAATTCCATAACAAAAGAGATCTTGTTTTCAGTCTTGGCCATGTCCCTGATTTTTCTGAGGGATTTTATATAAAAGCCAATCCCCATATTCCTTCTTCTGATGACATGTCTGTAAAATGAGGTTGTTGGATTAGATGATCCCCAAGACCCTTCCAGCTCAAACTTCCCACAATCAACCAATAAAATATTCATTATGCCAAGAACTTTGCTAAGTGTTAGGGATGCAGGTATTAAAAACAAAAACTTTAAAAATTCCTTCAGAAAACCCAATTCCTTTCCCAGGAATGAAGATGGGTCCAGAGCCCATGGCATGTGAAGATAATTTCAAGAAACTGACTCTTTGACCTGGAGAAAAGATTATTTGATATGATAGCTCTCTTCAGACAGTCAAAGACCTATCATGTGAGGGGGGGATTAGACCTGTACATATCAGGGGCAGCTAGAAGGCACAGTGGGTAGAGTGCCAGGACTAGAATCAGGAAGAGTCATCTTTGTGAGTTCAAGTCTGGCCTCAGACACCTACTAGCTGTGTGACCCTGGGCAAGTCACTTAACCTGGTTTGCTTCAGTTTCCGCACCTGTGAAATGCTAACCACCATTTGTGTCATTTTTTCAAGCATGACGCAGTTGCTGGTAGACTCCGTCTATACCCCAATAATGAGCCCCTTGAGAGGATGAACTGGTCCTTTTTGGTATTTGTACAGGGCCAGATACATACTCAGAGATGACTTAGTTGTATGTTTTGGATGTGTGAATGATCCTGAACAATTGATCACTTCTCAGATTCTCAACTTCCCTGTCTCTAAATTGAGAACTAGAATCCCTGGATTAGTGCCTTTGTAAAACGGTCAACTTTAAGTTAACATCAGCTACTGTTGCTCTCAAAAGCACCTATTTTGTTGCTCAAATCTGTTCTGTGTTCACTTTGTATCAGATTATGTTGAAGGTCTGAGATTCTTGACTATCATGCACATAGAGGTAGCTCTCTGTCCAAGACCCTGAACTGCTGCCTATGCTATTGCCTCCGTGACTCTGTGAGAGAACAACATAATCTCTCAGTGCTTGGCACATAGTAGGCACTTAAAACAAAGGCTTGTTGATCTGCACTGACAGAAGTTTCCTCATCAACAATTCCACATATTCAGTGGTGTGGGCAGAATTCTCTCTGTTTTTAGGACAAAGGAGATCCATTGACTCTGTGAGTTCAGATTTCACTTTAAGAGTCTCTGGCCACTGGGGACAAAGCTCAGTGCCTCAATTACCCATCCCAGAAGTGTTCTGCATGCCCTCTCTTATCTCAGCCTGCTGAATCAGGTCAGATTTCAGGAGGGACAGCTCCAGGAAACAAGACCCGACCCTTCCTCCTCTTGGAGGATGGAACTTCCAACTGGGCCCATCAGAATAGAAGTTCTTTGTGAACAGGGATTGTTTGATTTATTGCATTTGTGTATCCAGCATTGCTCTTCCCCCATAGTAGGTGCTAAGGGAATTGGAGGACAGACCAAACCAAAATTGATGAACACAAGCAAAGTGTTCAATTGATGAAATCCATACAGTCTTAGAGCATGCACAGTCTATTCACCATGTTGTAAAGAAATGGATTTTTGGTGGGCTGCTGAGTCAGAGCTAGGAGGGCATTTAAAAGGCATTTACCAGCATTTCGTCTTTTTCTCTCTGGGTGGGTTTGAGTGGGCAGGCAAGGAATGCTGTGGGCAGGAGATGCTGTAAGTCTCCTGGTTAGGGTAGAGGCCTTGGGCCCTTCTCCTTCTACCTGGGTTTCTACAACGTAGCTTGAGAGGACATGATTAGGCTCTTGCTTCTTTCTGGCTTGTGCCTAGGCTTTACTATTCTCAGATGAAAGAGTATCAAATTAGCCTTTGGCTTTATGTAGTTCATGAGTCAGCCACAAGAAGTCTGAGCTAGAGGACATGCTGGATTTGAGGGACTGACAAATGTGGTGAGAATCAAGGTCCTGAGTAACCAGAATGATACCGTCTAGAAGGAAAATCAAAGGGGACCAAGAGAGAGCAAGACGGACTTATTTAGAAGTGACTTGGTAGGTAAATTCAACGTAGAAACTGAGTTAAGTTAGAGCCCACTCTCCCCAACCTCTGAAGCATGGTAGAGGAGAAAGTGTCACTAGGCATTGGGAAGGAAATGGATGTACTGGTGTTCTCCCTATATCTTCTTAATTTCAGTCACCTTTTGTATGAGCAGTGGACTCCCTAACTTGTAAATCTCAGCTGAGACAGAATCAGCACCAGATGCTGTGCTACACAAAGGAGCTTAGTGGCATTCAACACCTCTTCTTCATTTGGAGTTTCAGCTAGGGAGGAATTGAAGTCGACATGAGGTAAATGGTCAATGGCCTGAGCATTGATTGTGATGGTCTGTTGAGAACTTACAGAGAAGCGCTCAGCTCATCTCTCTAGGATCATGTCCTTATCACTAATCAATGTGGCTCCAATCAGCACTGAGTAGTTGAGATACACCATAGATCTTTGGCCCACAAAAAGCCTTTGGGGTATCATACAAGCACTTTGGATTTCCAGATTATATGGCAAGAGGAGTTTATCCCCCAGGAATTCAAGGATACCTCTATTGTCCATCTCTTTAAAAGTAGAGGAAATAGATTGTCCTGTGACAATCACTGGGGTTGGGTGGGGTGGGTGGGTGTCTCTCTTCTTAGCAAATATCTCTTTGTAAAAGTAAATTGATATTAATTGTTTAAATGAAACTGGGAATCCCTGGCAAGTGATACTGGGAATCAGAATGGGGGCTTGAGCTATTAAATAGCATAGAGAAAAATATTCCACCTCCTCAGGAATCTCCAATAGAACTTTAAGGGAGAGATAAAGCCTCACTCAGGAACCTGATTCATCTGTGATTTGGGAGGAGGATTGTCAGAATTTATAGAGGCTACATTAATAAAAGCCTGCTGATTGATTGTGTGGATGATTTGTTTGAGAGGTGCTGCTCTGTGATAGAACTAGAACCAAACTTGGAGTCTCCTGGAAGTCCTGGATGCAGAAAGACTCTGAGCCAAATAAATCCTTAAAAATATCCAGCTCAACCAGATGTGACCAAGAATCACCCTCTGAGATCCTTGACCAGCAACCAGCCTCTTCCTGAAGAGCTCTGGGGCTGGGGAGCTCGCACTCTAGGCAGCACATTTCACCTTGGGGCAGTTCTCACTCTTAGGAAGTTTTTCTTGACTTGTTGTTTGTGAATCCTTCAGTTGTGTCCACCTCTTTGTTACCCCATTTGGAGCGTTTTTTTTTTTTTTTAGTGAGGATGCTGAAATGATTTGCCGTATCTTCTCCACCTCATTTTTACACAGGAGGAAAGTGAGGTAAAAAGGGTTAAGTGATTTGCCCAAGGTGACACTGCTATCAAGTGTCTGCGGTTGTATTTGAACTCAGTTTTTCCTGACTCCAGCTTATTCCATGGCACCACCTTGTTATGGGAATCTGAAGACCTTCCCTGCCCCTTGGCCCCCGGACAGGCTTAAGTGACTCTGAGAACCTTCCCTGATTTGAAAGTATACTCTGCCCCCTAACAAGCTGAATGTGGTCACATGGAGCCTGTGGTGGGAGGCTTGTTTTTCAGGAATGCCCACACCTTGTTACTTTGTGATTGGGCAGTGGGTAAAGAGAGTTGTGACAGTCTCCAACCCAGGAGAAGGCTATATATACCCTGATGTGAGGTTTTGCTTTGGGGCTCACTTTAGGAAGAGTTGTGTGATTTGGCCAGATGAGACTCTGGGAAGCCATTGACCCCCTGGTTTTGAAAATCCCAGATGTTGGTGCTTCCCTCTCTGGTAACTAGGTATGGATGTCATGGTCAGACAGCTGGAAGCCCTGTCTGCTGGTCTGTTTCTCTGTCTGCATTTTTTTTTTCTGTTTGTAACTTCTATTTGTATTCTCTGAAGTTCAGGGTGATGACTTTTTCCCCTAAACTAGGTAAATGATATGGTTGATTAAAGTAAGACTGTTAACCCATTTTGAATTGCTTTCCTTTAGAAAAGCACATCTAAGAACCTGTGCTAGCAGCCATCCTGGGTATGCTAGGCTGCTTGCTGCTACACACCTAACTACCCTTATCTCACTCCATTTCCTTCAAACAGTCTTCCTACTGCCTAATAAAGCACATACTGCATGTCCTCCTCTGCATGTTTTTCCTTCTCAGAAACCTTCCTAAAATGCAGTACCCAAAATTAAATTGAGCACAGAACTCCCACTGGGGTCTGACCAGGGCAGAGCCTGGCAGCATTATTGCCATCTCATTCCTAGAAGCTGGCTTCTTCTTCATGTAACCTCAGATCAGATTTGGTTTTCTGGCTGCCAGATTGCATAATTGACTCCTATGGAGCTTAGGGTCCACTCAGATTCCCAGATCTTTAACATGTGGACCAAGGTCTATCTATATGATACTCTTTACCATTTCACATCTCTTCACATAAGGTAAGGCTCTTGATAAGAACATATATTCAATAAGTGTTTTCTTTACAAAGGTCAGTGACACATGGTGGTGAAAGCACAGGATTTACAATCTTTGGGCCTGGGTCAGGCTCTTGGTTCTGTGGCTTACTCTCAGGGGCTCTCCTGTCTAACTGTCTTGAGACATACAATCTATGTGGCATGCTTCCCCTTCAAGTTTTAGAACAACAAACAAATTAAATTTAATTAAAAATTAAAAAAAATTAAATCCACTTTACCGTTGTTCCTGGGTGAGGCTTGTCAACATTCTCTCTTATGGCCCCATTTACCATCCAGTAACTTTCTGGACCAAATGTCCCTTCCTGGCTACCATTTCACTGTATGTGTGTTTCCTCCATTAGAACATAAGCTTGCTGAGGGCAGGGGATTTCTTTACTTTTGCACTTGTCTCCCTGGAGTTCAGGATATTTCAAGTCACTTTTACTTACATGGGCCTCTTCTCTTAAAATGGGGGCATTCAATGACCTCTAGGATCTTATCTGGTTCTCAGTCCCAAAAGTGAAGTTATCCCAGGGTTAACCTTTAAAGAAATGAGCCAGTGCTCTCTCAGGATATGTACCAAATTTTATTTCATTTTACACTCAAAACTTCTGTACAAAAGGAGAAAGGGCAGGCCAGGAAGGACAATGATTTCTGCAAAGAGTAAATGAGAACCAGGGCCCAGGTCTCATCGGCAAGGTGCAGTTCTCTATACACACATCTGGCAAAGAACCTTCCAGTAGGTTTGGCTCTTAGAGAAAGGCCCTGGTTACATCACTGTCAAATCTATTACCAATTCAGAGCAGCCTCGTTCAAGCCATTTTCAAAAAAGAAATCAGCTCAGTCTACAGCACAAGGATATTCCCTCCATCCCCTAAGGAGGGGGCCGGTGGTCCTTTGCTGATTTAGGGGGCAGGGGTGGAGGACGGGAAAAGGATGAAATCATTTCTATTCCAACCCTAACCCTAAACGCTTCATTGCGTGACTCTGCAAGCTGAAGATTGCCATCACCTTAAGGTCATGAGCAAAGTTGGCAGTTGTGGATGAGGGTGGAGAAAGTTGGATCAATTCAAATCTCAAAGTTCTTGGCCCAGGACCCTGAAATCCTGTTTCTTAATCTCCCATATCTCTGGTGGTCCAGGCCACTGGATCTGGGAGACATATGGGTCTGAAGTCAAAATACTTGGCTTTGAATCCCAGTCTGTTCCTTACCACCTGTGTGACCTTGGGCAAGTCCCTTCTCTTCTCTGGGACTTAGCTTTCTTTTCTGCAAAAGGAGGCAATGGAGGAGGTGGTCTCTACAGTCCCTTCTGGTGCTCCATCCCCCAGGGGCTGTTGTGTGACAAGTCCTACAGTGTGCCTAGCATTTCACCCACAAGCGTGAGCAGGTCTGGGTCTCTTGACCATCCAAGGACCTGCAGCTGTCTCAAGCAGCTCCAAACCTCTCAGGCCCCAGAGAATGACAAAAACCCACCATCCACACTGGCCAAGCTTTCCACATCCCAGCACTCGTGCCCTTCAGGGATCACATCCCAGCAGTTTCAGAGGCCACAGTTCACATGCTTGTTGTCCAGAATTAATAGTGCTATGATGGTGTTGGCTAACAAGAAGGAAGAGCTCAGGCCCCTTCCACTGCCAAATCTCCTAGGAGTTACTTGCAAGACTCTTTGGAGCATGCTCTCCTGGATGGCCACTGCTTTCTGACAAAAGATGAGGGAATCCCTTTTCCCCTTACTGTCTGGCACCTGAATTCAGCACAGATATTTGAACTGTTTCTGTTCAATTGTATCATCACTGACTTGGGTGAAGGCACAGATGGTAATGGGAAAAGCCCTGGTTTGGAGTTAGAAGAACTTTACCTCCCTGGGCCTCAGTTTCCTCATCTGTGAAATGGGGGTGTGGGGTTGGCCTAGATGGACTCTGAGGATACTAGGATCCTAGACATGTGATACTATGATGCCCACCTGTCTCCTTACAATCTGAGACTTCTGGGTCTGTTTGTGGGGCAGGGTGAAGGTTGTGTGGTAATGTTCCTCAGATGTCTCCATCCCAGCTCTAAATTCCTTACACTTACCAGACTTTCAGATGTCATAAGGCAGGGAGGGGCAGCTAACGCCCTGGATGAAAGAACCAGAGGCCCAAAATATCTTGACAGAATGAAAGATGAGTCAAAGTAATTAAAATGACATTTAATGGGGATAAACTTTAAGTCTTCCCCTTTAGGTTAAAAACCACAACAACAAAGACTTCAGTGATACAGGATGGGAGAAGAATTCACAGAGAAAAGGGTGGGGGTGGGTGGAGTGGAGCTCAACATGGCTCCCCACGAAGGTAGGTTTGGCTTGGACCCAGAGCCAACATGGCCTGAACAGAAGTGCAGCATCCAAGGCCGGCTGGCCTCTTGTGCTCGCTTTGGGCACTACCTTCCAGAAAGGACAGTGATTAGCTGGAAGGCTTGCAGGGCTGGATCCCAGATCCAATTAGATCATAGATTTGCAGCTTGAAGGGACCTCCCAGAAGTCCAAGCAGAAGATCTCCTATGCAGAGCTGGTCGGGGTCTTGGACTTAGCTGAGTCCACCCCCTCATTTTTGGACTTGCCCAGGGTCAGTAGGCAGGATTCAAACCCAGAATCCTGCCTCCAGGCCCAGGGCTCTATTTACTCCTCCAGACTGCCTCTTGGGACCCACAGGGGCAGAAAGACCTTCCTGAGGTCCCCCAGGGAAATGGGGGCAGAGCTGGACTTGGAATTCCAGTGGCATCAGAGAAGTGCAAGGCCCTGCCTAGTCCAAAGCTCTCCATCCGAGAGATGAGGAAGTGAGTGATGGGAGCTGGTATGTAGAGAGCCCCTCCTTTGAGGTTTGGAAACTGCTTTAACACAGATGATCTCACTGGAAGCTCAGGACAGCCTCAGAGGCCCCATCATCACCCTTATTCTACAAATGGGGGAGCTGAGAACTGTGGTAAGTGACTTGTCCAGGGTCACATAGTACCCGGCAGAGCTCACACCTGTGTCTTCCTGACTCCAGACCCTGTGCTCTATCTACTGTGCCATCTAGCTGGCAGTTATATAGAAGAACAGGGATCAAAGGCCTCAGCCTTTGCTGGATTGGGGTCAGCGGAAAGAACTGGGTACATGGAGTCTGGAGAGGAAAAGCTGCTTCTTCTCAGAGTGCATGGGGGCGGGGGCAGGGGCCAGGGCAGGGCATGAGGGCTGTCTTCAAGTATTTGAAAGGCTGGCATGTGGAACCCAAAGCAGACTTGCTCTACTTGGACCCACTGGGAAGAACTTGGACCTTGGAAGCTGAAGATAAGACAAATTTGAACAATGGAATGTCTTTCCTTGAGAGGCACGGTGATGGCCGTGGTGTGGGTGTGTGGGTGTATGTGTCCGTCCGTCCCCAGGGGGAGGGCTGGGTGACATCTCTGTGTTCTGTCTGCCCTAGAGAGGCTGGAGCGGCACAGCCAGGACAGCGCAGCCACGCTCCCCTCCGTGCTCTCCCCTTCCGTTTCCTACCACATCAATCATCAAAAGCCACCTGAGCGTCATAAATAATACGAGTTCACCTTCTCTGGTGGTGGAAGGTTTGCTAAGCACTGGATACATATTTTTCTCCTTTGCTCTTCACCATGACCCTCGGAGGTTGGTGCCATCTTGTTATACCCATTTCACAGGTGAAGAAAACACGTCTGTATAGTGACTGCCCCTCGGCTCCTCAGTATCCGATCTTCCTGACTCAGAGGCTGGCACCCAGTCTGCCACGGAACACAGCCCTCACTTTGCTATTTCAAGTCTCCTGACACCGCTGGGGAGCAGCGGGCAGGACTCTGGATGGCACCAACCTTGTGCTCTAGTTCTGCTGCACAATGACCTTGAACAAGTCCCATTCCCCCTCTTCGTGGCTCAGCATCCTCATCAGTAAAATGAGAAAGCTCACTAAGAGGATGTGTTACATGGTTGCCTTAGGTTCTGCTCCTGGATGATGCTCATGAGGCCCTGCTGGACCCTCCATCCTCCAGGCAAGTTCTGCCAGATTCTGGTCCAGGAGGCAAGAAGGAGGGGTCAGACACTGGGGGAAGACTTCTAGGGACAGATTGAGAGTTAAAAGCATTTCCTGATGACTGTTTTTAGATTAAACCAGAACCACCTTCAATTATCCAGAACCTTCATGGCACTGCTCCCCCAAACCCTAGTTAATGGAAGGCTGAGTAGTCCCTCTGGCTCCTCAGCATTGGGGCGGGGGGCAGGTAGAAGCCAGGGCCCCTCCCACTGCACGATGTTCTTGGTCCCTGGGAGAAGGACCTGCCCTGAAGGTGAACTTCCCTGCCTCTCGAGACCCTTCAAGGCAAGATGGATCCCCAGGCACAGAGGGCCAGCTGACGCTCCTGAGGGGGCGGGGGGCAGAGGGACTTGTTCTGCCCTTGTCACCACGCAGCACCAACTCTGGGCTGCTGCTCCTCTTGATCGGTTGAGAAAGACAGAAGAAAAATCCATCCTGGAAATGACAGGAATCGCTGATGCTGAGGGCGCCCCCCAAGTCCCAGCCAAGAGCCTGACCCCACAATGTGCTGCATGGCCTTCAGGGGAAGACAGAGCCAGTCGGAATACTTACCGGCTCCACTGTCCACACACGTTACTTATTTTTATTAGAATTCTTAGAAAAATGTTTATGGTAAAGGTAGTTCCTGCCTCAGGAGCACATCTGCCTTGCTTTAAGGCCAGCGGAGGCAGGAACGAGGCCTTGCCTTGCTCCCACAACTCTATTCTCTCCCAAAGATGGGGCAGTGAGGAAGGAAAGGCTACCGGAGAGAGGGAGGGATTTCCGACAGCTGAGGGTCCAGTGAAAGGAGCTCCTGACAGAAAGCACAAAGCCTCACTTCTCCCAGGCCTGTGGGGCCGTGGGGCTTGTCTGTCTGAAGGTCAAGGGGAGGGCTGGGGAGGAAGTTTCTGTCTTACTACGGGTTGCGAGAATCAGTCGGGTTGGTCCAAAGGGCCGTACATCTCAATGACAGGAAGGAAAGGGTTATGTAAATACACAAGTATTAACATAAATCTGTATTAAATTATGTAAACATATACATCTTCTGAGGTCAGGCCCCGGGATCCTCGCGCAGAGGCCTCTACTGGAGCATGGCTCGGATCTGTTTGGAGGTCGATTCGTCATTTAGGTGCTTTGTGGTGAACCTGGCGGGGGAAGCAAGCAGGAGATGGGAATGGGCTGAGGTTGGAGGCCAGGCAAGGCAGGATGCCAGGGGCACCTCGGGCAGCCCGTGTGCCCATGAGGACACTGAGGCCCAGGGAGACCGGCTGATCCAGGGTCGCACAAGGAGTCAGGCTCTGGAACAGACTTTGAACCCAAGGCCTTGACTCCTAGCATTCCCCAAGGCAGCAAGTTCCACCCGGAGACCAAAGCTCCAGTTACTCAGAAATGTCTCCAAATCCATTAGGAACCCAGTCAGCCTCTTTGCAACCTGCCCCCAGCCCTTGCCCTGCCCCATCCCCAGCCCCTTCTCCTGGGGTTCCTGTTGTCCTGGACTTGTAACCTCACACGTGTGGGGAGATCTCCAGTACAGAAACATCAGCAACTCATCCCCAAGGGAGTGATGGACAGTCCCAAGAAGCTGCTGTGCACTGGAGGCTAAGTGACTCACCCAGGGTCACATGACCAGTCTGTGTCAGAGATGGTCCTTGAACCTGGGACTGCCTGCCTCCAAGGCTGGGCCTCTCTTCCCTGGGCTTTCCTGCTTTCTTCTGGATGTGAGAGAGAGCCCCTCAAACACTCCTTCATCCAGCCCAATAAAATACCTGCAGCAGGGGCATTCTCGACTTGAGGTTAGAGCATGACCTTGGGCATGGGAGTGGCCTGCCCTGTGACTCAGTTTCTCCTTTTCTAAATTGAGGATAGTCAGACCTTGCATTTACAGAGTGTTCTAAGGTTTAGAAGGCACTTTTCTCATAACTGCCCTGTGAAATAGGATGTCCAATCAATCACTTAATGCACGAGCTCTTATGTAGCATCTCCTGCCTTCTAGCCACTACGGCAGGTGGTAGGAACATACATACCAAAAGTGAGATGCTCCCTCCCTCAACAGGCTTCTATTCTAACGTGCAGACACAGTTATCACCCTTTTCTACAGAGAATACAGTGTCCTCAGTATCAATCGGCAGGTCTCTGGCGTCTCCGTGGAGGCCAGTATCAACCTAACAGGGTTCTCGTACAGTCGGATTGAGCTGAGAGGAGAAGGGTGTTATATGGACACCCATGTGGACGACTGGAAGTTCACTGGCTGTGGCTGCTGAGATGGGACCATGTCACCTTTCAAATACATTCACCAACTTGTGTCAAAACTGACGACTTCCACAGAATTAGCAGTTACCAAAGATTACCCTTTTCTGTCACTGACCTCATGACCCCAGCTTGCAAAGAGCCCCAGGCTGATTCAGAACTAAGGGGGAATGATTGTCTGGGTCCTGAGAGGACCAAAAATGAGGAAGCAGGACGAGGCCCTGACCTCTGGAGTCAGAGACCTTGGCTAGCACCCTGAGGCTGCCCCTGACAGTTTGGAAGATCAGTGGCCCGGTCTGGGACACAGTTTGCTCCTCAGTTAAACAATGATCTTGGATCAGTCTGGCCTTGAGACTATTTCCAGATAGGAATGCTGTAAGTCTTCTGAAGAATTTTCCAGACCTTCTATCCCTGCCACCCAGCAAGGGCCTTTCATGACAGTAACATTAATGCAAGAATTCTTGGACAGGAAACTCCTAATGAATTATTTAAGAACCCAGGATGGTTTCCCTGTGGGGGCTCTCTCCACCAGGCAGATCCTGCCCAACCCCAGCCCCCATGCAGGAAGACCATCCCCCATTTGGCCTTATGGCCAAAGGAAGAACATCCTTCACTATGAAATATGTTGTCCAAGACAAGACCTATATCCCAGAGGGAGAAAAGGAACATCTGGGCCTGGAAGACAGGCCTTTTGACTACATTCTAGTGAGGGAACCAGGTTCAAATCCTTCTCTGCTGCCTATGTCACCTTGGATAATCAACCACTAAGCATTTATGAGCTGCATCCTTAGGGCAAGGCATAGGGAATACATGGCAGAGAAAGAAATCATCCCTGCTTTCGAGGAACTGACCATGCCTTGGTGGGCCTGGTTCCTTCCCCTGTGGGAGGAGGGGCCGGCCTCGATGGCCTCTGGAGTGCTCCCAGCTCTGAGTCTATGACTCTGCTCCTAAGTCACCCCCTTGCTGGGTTTCAGCTTCCTCCTCCTCGAAGGGCCCAGCTCTACAATGGAGATTCTGTGACCTCAGATCCCAGTCAGATGCTGTGTTCGTTCAGTTGTAGCGAGGAGTAAGAAAACCCAGACAGAGAACTGAACGCTCTGGGTTCGAATGCCAGCTTTGTTGTCAGAAGTAGGGCCGAGCAGCCTTGAGGCCCTGGCTCTGCCCTGACCAGGATGAGACCCACACACACTCCTTTAGGTGCTGAGTGATGAGTGTCCTGGAGAGCACCCATCAAGCCTGGTCCTTCTGCTCAACATATTACCTTGGACAAGTCATGTGCCCCATATAGTCTTCCAAATCCTGATTTTAAAAGGGATCATACCAGATAGTCCCCAAGCACTCTCCAAGTTCTGACCTCCTATGTTCTTACATTCCAGGGCCTTCTAACACATCTCTGAAATGTCATGTTCAAAGGCACCTCCTCCACCGGATGTCCTGTGAGGGCTCAAGCTGATAGTCTGTGTTCAAAGGTCTCTCAGCTACAACATGCCACGTTCTGTCTTCTGAGACCCCTATTCTCCCAAGCCCCGCGACAGTCTGCCTCTCTCACTAATTAATCTTCAATTTTTCCCTGTCTATCAGATGCTTCCCTTTTCCCTACAAATATGCTTATATCTCCCCTAAACTCAAAAACATCTCACTTGATCCATCCATCCCATAGCTTTCCTCCTTTGACTTGAGAAAGTCTTTGAGAAAGCTGTCTATACTGGGGGCCTCCCCTTCCTCTTCTCTCATCTCTTCTCACCCCCTTACAGTCTGGCTTCTGACCAATCATTCTGGCAAAGCTGCTCTCTGCAGAGTGACCAATGATCTCCTGGTGGCCAAATCCAGCGGCCTTTCCTCAGTCCTCATCCTCCATCCCTCTCTGTAGCCTTGGGCATCATTGGTCACTCCCTTCTCCTTGATCCTGGCTAGCTCACTCAGAAAAAGCTCATGGTTTAATAGATGAAGGAGTGGAGGTCATGCCAAGCTGGCAGGCTCCCAGAGCCTTTGACTGAATGGCTCCCCATGTCCACTGGGACCAAGGCCGGGGCTCTACCCCAAAATACTCTGGAGGACTCCATACTGCCACAGCCTGTTAATTCTACCTCTGTAACGTCCCTTGTCCACACCTCCCTTCTCTGCTCTGAAGCTGTTCCTAGCCTGGCCCAGGCGCCATCCCTAGGCCTAGAGCAATGGTCCACGGGCCGATCCCTCCCTCCAAACCTCTCCTCGTAGCCATCCCTTCTGCACTGTGCTGTCAGATTGCTCTTCCAAAGCTAAGGTTTGCTCTGTCTCCTCCCTCTTCAGTAAAGTCCAGGGGTTCCCAGCTCCTCCAGGATCAGCTACAAAATCTTCTCTTTGTCTTTTAAGCCCCTCGTGGCCTGCTCCCTCCCTTCCTCCCTCCTGGGTCTTCTTATGCCTTACAAGACTTGAGTGTTGCTGCCTCTCCTCTGAGTCAGTCATCTCCTCCGCATCCTGTCTGCATAGGATCGCTCTTCTGTTTTCCACTCCCTTAGACCCTGAGCTCCTTGAGAGCCAGGACTGTTTTCTGTCTTGAATCCCCAGCCCTAGCACCGTGCCTCGCACACAGCAGACGCTTAATGAATGCTCATTGACTTGATTTGAGATTGGCAGTCTCCTCACTTTTCCATTTCTAGGGCTCCACGTGGCCTTTGGCACATTGCAAGCCCACAATAAATACTTTCCTTCTCTGACTTTCTCCTGTTTCCCAGCTCTGACAGTTCATGTTCTGCCGGAGGCTCTTTGAGCTAGAACGTTTCATGTCCTTGGCTCCCTTCATGCTCAGGCATCCTCTCTTTCCTGAGGTCTAAAGTTCCCTTCAGTTCTAACATTCTGTGTTCTATGCTCTGCAATCTCCCCCAAAGTGGACATTCCCCTCCTATGTGCTGAAGCTCCCTCAAGCTCAGACATGTCGGTTGGTTCTGCATTCCTTCCCAGCCCTTACACTAATTCCAGGCTTACCTGAGGGCATTCAAGAGGCCTTCCACACTGTCTGGGGGTTGCTCCTTCAGCACTTTGATGCAGCCTTTCATCTAGGAGAAGAAATGCCAGTCAAGCATCCCATGGTTTCATAGATCAACAAGACAAACACCACGTCATGACAGATCCATATCACAAAAATCCTCAGAGGGTGTTGAATCTCATCTATCCAACTGCTGCCTGAACAAAATCACCTCCCTTATTTTACAGGGAGGTAAAGGGGGACCCAAGGAGGGGATAGGACTTGCCCAAAGTCACACAGACAGGAGGTAACCAAACCTAGAACTCTTGGCCATAGAATGAGAAGCACAGAGTCTCCGCACACAAACTACAGAACCCACCTGGGTCAGCCAGGAAGTAACAAAAATCCTCTTTATAACAAAGCCAAGGAGTGGCCATCTGGCCTTCGTTTGAAGCTGCCCAGTTGGAACTCACTGCCTCCTGGGTCAGCCTTCTGACTAGGAATCCATGGTCCCAATCATTATACCACACTCCTTTTACATCTGTGGGCTCAGGGTAGGGAATGGAGGAGTTAGGAGGGGAAAAAAAGAGCAGCTGGGGGTGGAGAAGAAAAGTTGACATCTGGGCCAGATTTCCCAACAAGACCACCCTAGCTTGACCCTCACAAGGTTTTGCATTTTTTACTCCACCTGAAATCCCATGATTAGAGAGCCATCTGGTGGTAATAAGCCAGCTCTTTGGAACAATGAATGCCACTTGAAGGTTCTGGGTAGACAATCAATCACACCTTACAGCAAATTACTTTAGTCAGCTTGCTCTCTTCCTAACACCCAGCTGAGACAGGCTGTACTGAGGGATGGGATTTGGGGTTAGGGCAATAGAAGAGATAAGGATGCTAATGAGGGGAAGAGAATGCTTATATGAGATACCCTTGGGGACCAAGGGGAAGGAGGGAGCAGGGGGAGGTGGTGGAGAAGGAGTAATGAACAAGCAAGTTGGAAAAGGTGAGTCCGGGCCAATTGCCTCATCCCTCCCAGCTCTGATATTCATGGTCCCTTTTTCTCCTTTAGGATTGTATGAAGGGCAGAATCCAAATGAGAAGAACCAAGAACATGTGCATTTTTAAGTATTTAACTTGTGAAACATTATCACCAGCGTCCTTCACCCTTTCCTCTCGCTTTTCTGTCTCTCTTTGTGTCTCCTCCTCACCTTCTGTCTCAGTCTGTCTCCCCCCTCCTCTTTCTGTCTTTTTTCCTCCCTTTCTCCTTTTTCCCCTTCCTCCTATTCTCCTCTTTCTTCTCTCCATATCTCCCCTTCTGGGCCAGGAACCCAGTCCATGTGGATTCCTAATGAGAAGAGTCTTCCCTTGCCTGTCACCAAACATCAATCACACCAGTCCAGTGGATTGACCAGGGGCAGCTCCAGATTACCCAGCACCCCCGCTCCAGGAGAATGTGGTGAGTCATAAATAGAGGTGATCTTTCCCATAAAATGCTTTTTTCTGAACATCTCTTGGACTTCTAGAAGATCCCTGACCACTCTGACAGCATCACCGAAAGGCTATTAGCTGCAAAAGTCTGCCTTCCCACAGTCCTTACATCGATCTTGGACGTCTTACAAAAAGCCCCCACTGGATGCACGTGGTCATAGAGAATGATGACGCCGACCATCACTCGCATACAGAACAGTAGAGTTTCTTCACTGGTGAATCTACTTCGATATTCTCTGGAACACAGAGGAAATGCCCATTAGCCCAGTTTTATTTTGTCCACAAAGTCCCACGATCTGAATGTCCCGACACTGCCCAGCTGGTGTCATTAGAATGATCTCATCAGGACATTCTCAGACCCACCACAGAGACAAGAAGCCAATGACAAGTCCACCACCAAGCATTTTGCCAAGGACCCATCCTTCTGACCAGGCAGACCAAGAGAGAACAGATGGAAGATGAAGAGGCAGAGAAATAGTTTCCATTTCACCCTGGAGCGGGACTGGAAATTGCTCTCATCTTGCCAATGGCCATTAAGTGCAGTTATTTTCTAGTGGGTCCCTCTGGCTGCCCAAGAGTTTTGAGAATAATGGCTCTGTTATGCAGGAAGGAGGATCTGGCCCATTTCAACAGAAGAAGCAGCAGTTGCTCATCTTAGAAGCAGTTGCTCATCTCCATGTTTCAAGGATCAGGGCAGAGGCAGAGAAGGTAATCAGCTAGTGCTCAGATAGCCTGAGAACACTGCCTGCATTCTCTGGAGTCACTGGGGGCAGGCTGGTGCTCTGCACATTCCAAGTCCAACAGGGGGAAACTTCAGAGAATTTTTTCAGGGGAGGGGAATAACCTTAAAGCAAAACAACCAGCTTCTGTGTTAAGAGAAACTTGCAGTATAAAGGGTGTTGGGCTGTATGACAAAGGGTAAGTTACTCCTCCTCTTTAGGGCTCAGTTTCCCCTCTGTAAAATGGGTCAGTAACCCTTATACTGCACAACCTCAGTTTAGTTGTAAGGAAGGCACTTTGTACACCCAGAAACAGGAAGTACTGGTTCTTGAGTCATGAGAGCTGGGTTCAAATCCCTCCTCAGACACTACCTGAGTCATTTTGGGAAAGTATTTTGCCCCTCTGGTCTGTAAAAAGATGCAGTTGTACTCAATGATCTATAAGGTCACTTTTGGCTTTAGACCTAGGATCTCAAGAACTTTTAGATGCTAAAGAAACAGCAGTTGTCTTTATTCGCCTTGTTATAGCCGTCTGTGCCAGAGTCCAGATAAAATGCCTACCATGTGCCTAGCTTCACTCATCTGCCACATTAGGGCTTGCAATAAGAATGCTATGAGAAATCCAGAAGGAAGACTGTTTTCTGGATACAGAGACAGGGTTGAAGTGATGATAATGTTCACCATTATTGATAACCAGGAAGGGAAAAGAAAGCATCCTGTAAGGCAGATGCTGCTATTGTATAGTCTGGGAACTTCCAGGAACTAAAGCTCAGAGGGTAAGTGGCCACGTATGACCACTGGACTGGAACACAGACCCTCCTGAATCCAGATCCAGGGCTCCTTCCACTCTCCTTCATCAGGAACCCTCATCACTACTGGGAATTCCCTAGAAGAGAGCTCCTGGGCTCAGGATGAGCCAAACACCCAAGGTCACCTTCCAATATTGCTCCAGATCCTTGAGGGGCTTTTCCATTTATCTTCCCTCATGCTCATTCACAAAAATCCAACAAAATACATAGGCAGGCCGATTGGCCACCGCTTCCTCCCATCACCCTCTCAGTGATCAATGGCCGCCTTAACTTACGGAGTCTCCAGCATGACTTTACACACACTTATCATTGTGCTAAGGCAGTCTGTTGTGTTTTCAATGGGCAGTGTTTTGTTCTAAAAAGAAGACACAAGAGACAAGAACATCCTTGTGAGTCCTGCTGGTTGCACCCCATCCCCCACCCTCCCTATCTGAGGAGACTCACCTCGGACACAAAGTATGTTGTGGCGTTGCTAAGGGTCTTCAGCATCGGGGTGGCTTCTGCATAGAAGAGGGACATTCGGTTGGCCATCTCATTGTTGACTTCATTTTCGATGTCTAGCTGATGGAAGGAAGGAGAGAAGATAGGATTTATAAAAAGGGAGCCCCAGCTGCCAGGCAATGGGGAGTAGTCATGTGCATGCTGGTTCTGGAGTCCAAGGACCTGAGTTTCAGTCTCTATTGCTGGCTGTAGAGCCCTGATTCTTCCTCCCGAGTATTCATACTCTCTATATATTGTAGTGATTTCATCCTGTAAATGTGGAACAACCCTCTTGCTTCACAGACAAGGAAACTCTTAATAGAGTGACTTCCCCAAGGCCACACAGGGAGGAATTGTCAGGCAGAGCCGGGCTTCCAACCGAGTTCCTGACTCCAGATCTAGAACCCTTCTAATTCATCACGATGTCATTCTGCCCCAGTTAGACTCTAAGCTGAAGCCTGTGCTGTATCTTCAGATTCATTTATTTTTATTACCCTTGTTCTTTACAGAATCACACAATAAGGCCAAACCTCTAGCCCAAAGTAGAAAAAAATACACCCAGGGCAGCCCACAGACCCCCTTTCCCCCACCACAGGGAACCTGTGTGCTTACGTGCATGTTGTTGATGCGGTTGCGGCTTATTGTCCGCCTGTAGTAGCTGAAGTCATTCTGGATGGCGGGATTTCTCATCTGGAAGGAGACAGAGAAGACAAGCACTGGCCAGATCACGCAGGAGGGGCATGTGCAGCTGGACCCCTTGGGCCATCTGGTAAAGCCAGAGTCTACTGGGGCTTGTTGCCAACATTCATAATGTAAGGAAATGCGGGGTTTCAGGTAGAAGTTAGAAAATAAAGATGGAATTGGGTTCCTGTCCACATTCATGGACTTGCTGCTCTCTACCCAGTGTTGAGACCCCTGACCCACAGTGGCTACAAAGATACCCTGGGGGCACGAAGGACAGAAGCCCCCCCTCACCTTCAGTTCATCAAAGCGTAGGGTAAAGTGAAGGATCTCGGCAAACTCCTTGGCCAGGGCCTGTTCTCGCTCCAGGTGCTGGGTTGGGGTATAGGGTGGGCATGTCAGGCACTCCAGAAGATTCTGCAGAGCTTTCTCTGAAAGGTAAAGACATGAGCACACACCAGGCTCCTTTCCTGATATGGATTCAAAGCCAGAGGGCATTCAGCCCCAGCCCTTCTGTGATCCTCTGTGGAGCCTTAGGAAAAGTCTCTGCCCCTTTCTGTGTCCTTTTCACATGAAGGGATTGGAGCCAGGAGCCTTCAAAGACCTTCAGGGCTCTCATCCTATGGCCCTATGCCTCAGAAGTAACCCAGCTTCTATCTCTCTCCATGAGCTTACAGGAGGAGGGTGAGGGCTGGAAGATGGTATGATGGGGGAGGAGGGGGATGCCCAAAGCCCAATCCCTCTTTCCAAAAAGGGGACAATAATCCTCGTACCATCAACCTCCCAAGGCTTCCAAAGGAAAATTCACATCAAGTGGGGGGTGCTCTATATGTGGGGGTTACCATCAGAAGAGTATTAAGGCATCAAATTGAGATTTTAAAAGCAGATAAACAAAATGAGGCTGAAAATGTGAACTCACCGAGCCGGAGAGAAAATTCATAGAACCTCTTCAGTCGGACGACAAGCGGACACACTGCGTTCCAAGCCTTTTCTTGCAGCTGTATGTCATTGGGGTTTTGGATTGCCTAAAAGGAGATGCCATGGGATGTTGTGGATAGAGATATAGCCTCTGAGCCAGGAAAACCTGGGCTTAAGTACTGTCCCTGAAACATAGTGGCTGTGTGACCCTGGGCAAATCACATTTCCTCTCCAGACCCCTGGAAGACACTGTAAGGTCCTAGTCATGGAGAAGAGGCCAACCTGTTTTGGTAGAGGGAGCTTCCTCATTGGAGAAAACTTCTTCTACCATGAAATCCTCCAGAGGCATAAAATTATTAATCTCATTCAAATGATAGAAAAACTGAAACATGGAGAAAACACTCTCTGACTCTTCTAAGGAAACTTGGATATTCCAGAGGTCTAGGTCCTAAAGTACCTCCCAGTCATGATACTATGTGTTCTAAAGTTGTATCTGAAGTTTCTTTTAAGTTCTAACATTTTATATTCTAAGGTCATTTCCACTTTAATATTCCACATTTTAAAGATCTGTGTCCTAAAGTTATTTCATTTCTAGTTCTAACATTATTTAGTTGCAAGCCCTAAGACTTTTGGGACACCTCATATGTATTCCAAGACCACTGTCATCTCCTACATTCCATGTCCCAAGGTCCCCTCTGACAAAAACATTCCACATTCTAAAGTTCAATTTTCAAAAGGTATTTCCAATTCTGACATTTTGCATTATAAGTTTCACATTCTAGGCTATAGTTTTGGGGCAAGATAGAAAAACATCAATTCTGGAATTGGATTCTTTTACCTACAAACATCTCTTAGGACCTGCTGTGTGTAAGGCACTGTGCTAGAACCTGCATGGCCAGTGCGCTATTCTCTGACAAGGCAGTCTCCTGCACAATGTTTCATTAGCTCCTCCTGAAGAACCAGCCCAGAGATTTACATCCTGAGAACTTCTTCCTCCCATCCCCAGTTTGCTACCAACATGACCCTGAACAAGTCTTTCATTCCTTCCCTTGTAAGGTTTCAGTGGAAGATGTTCTGACAAACCAAATACAGACCCCGCTCTGGCCAAAGAACATCACAAGTCTTTTGTTCTCAAAAATCGTCTCCTCTGAGTGTTGAAAGAAGAACTCTAGCCTCTCCTGTGCCCCCCTCCCTTCTTCTATATGGCTGCCTCGCCAGTTCAGACCCTCATCTGCTCTCCTCTGGAGCACAGCAATGGCCTCCTAGCAGGTCCCCTGCCTCCAGTCCCTCCTCAGCTCTATCAATCTTCCACGGTGTGGCCAGTGATTTTCCTAAAGCACTCATCTGACTCTGCCACTCACTTTGCCCAAAACTCATACTATGGCTCTCTCTGGCCCGAGGAGAAAATACTGGCTTCTCTGGCATTTAGAGCCCTGTAGAAACAGGCCCCCAACCCCGTCACATCCCTCCTGCTTCTGAACTGAATAGCCAAGGTGTTGTTCCCTGGGGGTGAGAGTGCTCAGCCCACCTTGTCCGCTGCCCCCACGAGATGTCTGGAACGCTTTCCCTGCTTATCTCCACCCGTCAGAACCACCACTGGCATCTGGAATCCTGGCTGTGCCGCTTGATGCCTGGGGGACCTCTACCATCAGTTTAATCATCCATGAAATAAGGAGATTGGACCAGCTGGCATCTAAGGTCTCTTCCAGTTCTAAGTCTATGACCCTGGGATGATCTGAAGGGAAAAGACCTGGGGAGAATCAGCATCACCCTCATCCACGCCGTAGGGCTGGCAATGCCAGCAGCAGTGGCCAGAATGGGAAGGAGTTGTTAGAAACCAGCCTTATCATCACGTTTGTTTTCCTTAAAGAGTAGACTGGTTAATGAGTATGCAAGCGAAAGCTGGAACACTAAACCATTCTGTGAAAGGCGGATGTTGAACCCCGAGTGTGCATGTCTGGATGTGGGGGTAAGGGGTGAATTCAATGTCTGGTTGGATGAATTTCCTAAAATAAAAGGGACCATTCATGCATTGGCTTAAATGCACATTACATCCCCTGTTCTTTCCAGGATTCTAGGAAATACTGCAGCGATGACTTCATTCCCTCCCTCTCCACCCCGCCCCCCCAGCCCCAGTTTCCCCTCTGCCGTTGTCAGGACAATATTATCATTGGCTTGGCTTACTCACATCTCGGATCTCCTGGCCAGCGCCTTTGTAAGCCTGCAGGTCTGTGAGAATGCTCTCGGAATCCTGGAGGACTGCACTGACCTGGTTCCAGATTTCCCTCTCACCTTCCGTGGGCTGAGCATCTAAGCAACATGGAAAGCAGGACAGACACATAGACACACATGGAGTCAGCTTCACACAACCTCCTCGGGGAGAGTCCTTTCAGTCCCCCTTAGGCCAATATCTTCAAGGTGAGAACAATGACTTCTCTTGCTTCTGGATTTTGCCTTTTAAAGAAGACCAGACTAGACCACAAGGCCCAGAAATCGGCCCAGAAATAGGAAATTTTCAATTCAAGTCTACAAACCTCCTTTATTTAAACACTGTGCACGGCCCTCTGTGTGACTCTCGGGGACACAGATGTGGAACCACTAAATGTCTCCTTCCAGGAGCATATAGTTTAATAGGGGGTAGACTCAATTAAATTCTAGAATAATTGATTGGGTGTCTATTATGTATAAGGCTTCGATTGAGACTTTCTGCTTGCAATACACACCAACTTTATGATCACAGATAAGGCACTGAACCCCTCTCAGGCAACTTTCTGATTGACCAGCAAACATTTGCCAAGAGCCAACATGTTCCAGATACTCGGCCAGGAGAAGGGTGTCAGAAGACAAAAACAAGACTTTATAGTTACAGGTGATAAATGATGGGAGTTTTTAATTGCACAAATGGATGGGGTTTCCATTTGTGAAGTGTCCAACCTGGTTGATACCAGTTACTGAAAATGATCAATCGACAAGTATTTCAAAGCACCCACTATGTGCCAGGGACTGTTTTAGCCAAAGGGGATAAAAGAAAGGCAGAAGATTGTCAGTCAATAAACATTTGTTAAGTGCCTTCTATGAATCAGGCACCGGGCTGAACTGGACAGCAGTGGCCACTCTCGAGAACCTCATAGTCTGTCTAATGGGGAAGAAGAAAAATGCCAACAGCTCCACATAAACAAGTGATAGGGTAGATTGGGAGGGAAGGGACTAGAATTAGGGGGCATTGGGAACGGCTTCCTGGAGAAGGTGGAAATCTAGTTGGAACTTGGAGAAAGCCGACAAAGCCAAGAGGTAGAGATAAGGAAGGAGAGAATCTCAGTCCTGGGGGATGGACAGGGAAGATGCCCAGAGTCTGGAGATGGCACGTCCTGTAATATAACACGAGGCAGGCCTGGGTTGCTGGATGGTAGAGTGTGGGGGAGAGTATAAGGCATAAGACTAGAAAGCTGATCAGTGTGGAAGGTTCTCAAAGGCTCTGGATGAAAAAGGCATGTGAGTAATGCAGGACCTGGAAGAGATAGAAGATCAAGCTTTCAGTGAATGGTTGTGATGTTCTCAGTGAAATATGAAGCAAGGTTCTTAACTGAGAAGATAGTAGGAAGGGCAGGGTAGACTATGGGAGGTTTGAAGAGGAATGAAAAGGGTAGTGAATGGGGCAGTGAATCACCTAGGTAAGTGCAAAAGGATTGCCTAGCAATGGTGAGAGCCCAAATGAGATGATGTGCCATAAATCTGTGGTAGGGCCAATCACAAGGTTTTGTGATTTCCCCCAGTTGCATTCAGTGGCAAGTAGGAGGGTGAGGGCATATGCTCAATGCTCTGGATACAAAGAAGGGAACAGACTTGGTTCCCAAAAGCACAAGGAGTTTATGATCTAACTTTAAGAGGGTGAGAGAATTGGAAAATTTGACTGCAGAGCCATCTTCAAAGACATTTGAAAGAACATGAAAAATGGAAAGGATTCCACAAGATTGAAAAAGGGCAAACATTTTTCTTGTTTTTAGAATAAAAGAAAAATGTCTGCAAACTTTGGGCAATTTCTAAATTTTTAAAATTTCATGGGAAATTCTAGAAGAGATCATTGAAAAGAGAGTTGGTCAACATTTTGAAAAGAAAGAGGTCATGACAAAGATGGTTTTGATCTTACCAGATTAAGTTCGTTTTCTTTGTAGATGGGACTACTAACACAGCAGATGGGGGAATACTGTGGGCATAGCTTACCTAGATTTTAGCAAAGTTTTCATCATACTTCCCATGCTTTTCTTATGGACAAAGGGAAAGATAAAGATTCAACAATAATGTCATCAGATGAATTTGAAACTTAGTGGAAGAGTCAGAGTAGTTGTAAATGGTTAGAGTCAAAATGGTAGGAAATCACAAGAGGAGTAACCCAGACATCTGTGTTTGGCCCTGGACTATTTAACACTTTTTCTTAGTGACTTGTGAAAAGAATAGATGCAGGGAAGGTGGGCTAACACGCTGGATGACAAAGTGTGGATTCCAAAGAAACCTGATGGGCTAGAATATTGGGGTGAATCCAAGGTGAAATTCTCCAGAGAGAAACATAGTCTTGTACTCATGTAAAACATCATCCTCACCACAAGATGGTGGAGGCATCTGTTAAAAAGAAGAAATTTGGGGGAAAAAAAAATCTTGGGATTTCAGTGGATGACAAACCCAATGTGGAGTCAAAAAAGCAAACACAATTTTGAGTTGTATTACCGGAGGCAAGGTTCCCAGGAATACAGAGATGATGGGTCCACATTAGTTGACCTCCTCAGACTTTGACTGGAGCAAGTGTAAAGCTCTGGGCGCTATTGTTTAAAGCAGGACATTTATAAACTGAAAACAGTCCAGAGGAAGTCAACCAGGGCTTTTAAGGGCCTTGAGCTCATGTGATATGATGACAAATTAAAAGGGCTGAGGATATTTAGCTTGGAGAAGAGGAGACTAGGGGGTGGGGATGTGATGGCTGTCTTCAAATATTTGAAAGGTCATCAACTGGAGAAGGGAGTTGACTTTTTTTGTTTGGCAGAACTCAGAGCAGTGGATAGATGTTGCCATTTTTGCAACATGGTAAGATAGCCAACCTTACTCAGATCCACTTGGCCCCAGCCCTTGTAAGCCAGCAATATAGAGAGTCAGTAGAATGTTAGCTCTATCTGAGATTAAGTGACATGGCAATGGCATACAGCATCAGAATTCAAACCCAGGTCCTTTAGCGACCAATCTGGTGGTTGCTCCATAATTTGTTTTCCTGTATTTCTTCTGGCAGTGGCCTCTCTCCAGATTTCACTTAATGACAGCTTTCTACAATTCCAATGATTTCCAATAATTTCAGTGTCATTCTCAAAGATAGTTCTATAAGTCAGGAACCCCTGCTGTCTTAACAAGAAAGTGCTTAAAGTCCCTGTGATTTACACAAGCAATTTCAGAAACCAATACTTTCTGCAGCCTGAGGAAGTAGCCCATGCAGCCCCTGTCACGGGCGATGATTTACACACCTGTTCTGGACCCACGAAAGCTGAGTGTATTCCAGCACACCCCCTGCCCTCTGCCCTTCCTGACATCCCTCTGCTTACTGCATTCAAAGTGCCCAGTGTTTGGAATCTGACATATGCAGGATTTGTCAAGAAAGGAGACTCAGGCCAGATCGATGGAGGTTTTCATCAAAAGGATTTAGCCTCATTTGGGAGAATTTTGCCCCCAAGTGATGGTGAATATCCACTGTCAACATGTTGATAAGAGTCCAGTTTCGTGTTCCAGCTGGCCCCTTTCATTGGGGAGGGGAGCCCTTTCATCCCAGGCGGAATGACAGGCATTCCCCCTGTCAACAGAGCTGAGGAAAGCTAGCACCAGGCTTGGCTAACCAGGAATGCTTTTGTCCGAGAGATCAGATGCCTGACTACAAGAAGGGGCCTCCAAGAGGATGACCATTCCCAAAGAGTGCATCCTTCGAACCCTAGACTAGCCCAAGCCTTATTCGGCCTCTATGCTTACCTTGAGAGCAGAGAATCCATCCCTAGAAACTCCCTGAATGAGCTACACAGTTTGATAGAGGATATATTTTAAATGCCAAAGATCACAGGCAGTATGCAAGACACTATTTATTCTGAGGTGTCTCCAGCCCTTCCCCCCCCCCCCCCCCCAGGACGCACTGACTGGCACCATGATCTATGCTTCGCTGAGCCCTGGGGGCTGCTGCATAAACACTGTTGGGACAAATGAAAAAAGAGACACACAGCAAAGCCTTCCTACTTCTCCATCAATCACAGCGGGGCTTTTCTTTTTTGTTCTTCTTTGGGATAAACTGAGGGACATAAATTATGATCTATTAGTAACATTTGAAGATGTAAAGTGGTAACGATTTATAGGAAGGCATTAACAGCTCAGAGCAAGGGGGAGGGGCGTCAAATGTAGAGATAAGTTGGAAAGCGCACGTATGCTTAGCCGGGAACATCCATCACCCCTTACCACAGAGCCTCAAACTTCCCTAACGAGAGGCAGCAGCTTGGATTCCCAGGCCTGGGAGGCTCCCACTCAGCCCTCCCTACCTTCAGACCCATAACATTTTGTGAGATAGAAATGGGGGTCAGCACCTCCCGTTTCCATGGTCTCTCTCCTCCGATGCTCCCCCCGCCCAGCAGCCAAGCTCACTGCCCCTTCCAAAGGCCGCTTCTGGCTTGGTCCTTTTTCTGCTCAAGAACTGCAGCTTCAATTCAATTCAGTTGATTCATCGATCATTAATGAACCATCTACTAAAAATAAGGCGCCGCTGATACAAAATCCAAAAAAGGGCTGCCCCCGCCCTCGGGGAACAGGAGCCCTAATCTCCGGGTAAATCGGGGCTTTTCAGCCCCGTCTCCCGTCCTTCTTCCCCTGTGCGCGGATCTTGGAGCCAAGCCGGCTGACGCCCTACTTCCCCTTGGATGGAGCCCCTCCGCGTCTTTGCCTCTGAGAGAGCCTGTGTTCTTTCCTGGAATCAAAGTTTCAGAGACGGAGGCAACTGTACAGGTGACCAAGTTCCACCCCTTGATGTTATACATGCGAAAACAGGCAGACGGGAGTCAAGTAATTTGCCCAGGATCACCCGACTTATGATTTGAGGCAGGACTTGAACCCAGGTCTCCGTGCTTCCAAGTCTGGTGTTCCAGCCACTGCACCATGCTGACTAATTTTCAAGGGTCATTTTGCGGCCTCCTCCTCCAGTCTTTCCTGATCCTCTTACTGGTTGGTAACATCTCCTCAAGTGATCTCGTATCCTCCTCCTGTCCCATGCCCCCCAGTGATGATGGAGAGAAGCTCCTTGAGGGGTGGGGCTGTATTAGCAGCGCCAAGCCCAGTGCCTCACTTCGGGTATCTTCAATTCACCATTTCTCCCCCACCCCACCTTCCTCTGGCTTTTGATAACCCCTCATCACCTCTTTTCTGGTCTACTGCAAGGGTCTCCTAGTTGGCCCCCTTAACCCCAGCCTTTCCCTCCAGTTCAGCCTTCACTCGGCTGCTGATGGGATAACCCCAAAGCTCAGCTCTGACCACCTCTGCCTCCTACTGAAGAATCCCCTGTGGCTCCCTATGGCCCCAAGTTCAAAGAGACACTCTTGAGTCTTCCATGTAAGTTTATCTTCCCAGGGTGACTGTACTTTACTTCTCCCTGCACACTGGTGGGCTCCCTGTCCCTGCTCTCCATCACCTCTTTGCTGTGCCTGGAATTCTGTCCCTCTTCACTTCTGCTTCTTAGAATCTCTGGCTTCTTTCACATCACAGCTCCAGCACGGCACCCCACTGAAGCCTTATAAGGTCCCTTAGTTGCTGGGCCCACCCCCACCTCAGCTGACATGGCTTTATATGCATTTACTTTTCTGTATGTATGCTCAAAGAATAAAACCTCCCTGAGGACAGGACTGGCTGCTTCCCTCTTTTGCCCTCTTCTCATTATAGCCCCATCACCTGGGGCTCATTGAATTGGATTCGATGGCCAGCCTGGGCTTGCACTCCCCTGGAGAGCCTACCCTATGACAGAATGTCGGAGAGAAATGATGTTAGCACTCTCCCAGTCTGCTCCAGTTCCTAACACAAATATCTGAGATGATTGTAGGTCTTCTTCCTTCCTCAGCCTAGCAAACAAAGTGGCAGAATTTAAACACCCCAATGGACTCAAACCTGTGGGTCATTAGTGGAAAGTGGAGCCTTCTTCTCCAAGGTCAGATGACAAGAGGAGGGGGAGGGGAGCTCACTCCAAAGCATTGGGAACCCTTGGGCTAACACAGAGGACTTAACTCTGAAATGCTTTCCCCCAGGTCAATTATGTTCCTTCAACTCAGCTCAATTATATTTCATCATTTACTTCAAAAGGAATGTGTAACATTATTTGCTCTTTGAAAAACAAAAGTCCAAGGTGCCAAATACATTTAAGTGCTCCCCTTACCCTTGGCCCTTCCAGAAACACTGACTGAGCCCAGTGAGTGGGGGGGTTGTTGAGGGGGGGGGGGTCTTTCATGAATTCTTCCAGCTTTTCTTTCATCTTGGCTGCCAGTGTCCCTCAGAGGAAGGTAATTTCCACTTTCAAAAAGCAAATGTTGGAGCTTTTCCTCAGCTCCCAGACTCCCTCCCCTCCTTGCTAAAGCACTGACTCCAACAAGTCTTTTAGCTTGGGTGGGGGGCCCTGATTCAACCTGACAGTCCTGACCTTGGTGGCAAACCAATAGGGCACCAGAGCTGAAGCTACACCATTCAGCTTGGTGTAATCACAGTTGGGAGTCAAAGGATCATGAAGCCTCAGAAGCGGCTGCCTGAGTACCCTCAGGAGGAGGAAACTGAGCCTCAGGGACTTTTCCTCAGCCACACAGGTTGTAAGTGTCAGAGGTGGGATTTGAACCTGGGTCTTCTCTCTTCAGAGCCAGAGATTTTGCCTCTGTCCTACCAATGCCTCCAGGACTCAGAACTGAGGCCCAGAGGGGAGCTTTACCCAAGGTCACACAGCTAGGAAGTCTCTAAGGTGGAACTGCGATCTTCACTGTTCCTGGTATTTCCTACCTGTGTGCCATTGAGCAGGGCCCTTTCTCAGTCAGGCCAATTTTCCTCCTTTTTAAATTGAGGGGAAGAGATCTAGAGTTCTTCTGAAGCCAAAGCCTCTTGCCATCAGAAATCAGACTTAGAAGGAGATAAAATTTAGACATTTCTGCATCAAGTATGTTACCATTCTGCTCATGTGGACTTTGTTTTTACTCTTTTTAATAAAAACGGAAGTGAGCCTAGTATGGATGAAAGACCTCTATGTTTGGGCTTAAAAGGTCTGAGTCCAGGACTTAGGTCTGTTAGTTGTATGACCTTGGCTGAGCCATTTCCCCTTCTCTCCTCTTCATTTCCTTCTCTTTTAAGTAGGGATAATTCTACTCACTCTCCAACCTTACAGGGTGGTTGTGAGGGGTAACATTTATAAATGTAAAAATGGTCTGTTCATTGAGAGCTGTTTTTAGATGCTGCTCACCTGGTGCCCATGAAACAGAAAAAAATGACACTACCAAATGAAGCAACAGCTTTACCATGTCATATTTAAAAGTCCAAAAGCTCTCAGTGTCTTTGGCCCCAAAATGCTGTTTTATTTTGCATATATTTTGTGCACACAGAGATAGCGCTGTGCAGTGACAAGAGAGGCTGCCTTCAGAGTCAGGAAGACCTAGATTCAAGCTCTGCCTCAGACATATCCTGGCTGTGGGACTCTGGGCAAGCGACTGCAAGTGGCAGAAAAGATGCTGGCCCCTATCAGGGTGAGGCAGTTCTTCACAAGGGGAATTCCTGATCACAGCTCTAGTGAGATAATAACAACTAACAACTGCTAATACTACCACTACAACCACCACCACCATTACTACTACTACCACTACCATAACTACCATCACAACCACCACTACTAAGTTAGTTAACGAACTAGCACTTACATGGCACTTTACAGTTTGCAAAGGGCTTTCTCTATGTTAACTCATTGGGATCAAGCTTTATTCAGGGGCCAGTAACTATACCAAGAACATAAAAATATTTTCCTTCATTACATCCAGAGTATACTATACTCTATCATATATCAACTCAGTATCTGGGGAAGTGGGCTTACCACTTAGTTCCGTTTCTATATAGCACTGGTCTCACCAAGTTCTCATCCAAAGCCAGTATCTCTGCTGGATGAGTCCTCATTTCAACTTTTGCTGGTATTGGTCTAGAAGCTGCCTCCACAAGATCACTCCTTGCCCCTTGGGGCATCAATTCTGGGCTGGCTGCAACCCCTAAGACGGTCTCTGACTCCCAGATTCCTGTGGCTAGTTTTCCCGACCCTTTGACACTCCCAGGTCAATGAACACTCCTTTAACCAGCCATCATGAATGAACAGTCATCAAAATCCCTCAGAATCAATGAGGCAGAGACCACCATAGCTAAAGCTGGCAGGTCTCTTTGGGTGCCTCTGTATCCAACCAATATGTGGTTAGCTGACCAGAAATAGTTACAAGAATGTCCAATCCTCCCCACTTTGTCTTTCCAAACCACTTTCCTTACATGTCACTGTGTTTTTCCCAGAAGCTGGCTTCCTAGGATTTCCACAGGGAGAGATATGATCCAAGTGTTCTGCACATGTTCCAGACCCTGTCACATATATGAATGTGGGTTTGTCTTTGTATCTGGCAGATTGATTCAAGATATTCTACAAAAAGGACTGCTTGGGCATGCCCTGAGGACCATTACATGCCAGCCAGAGCTGTGCAACATCATGGTAGAGAGGAAGAGAACCCATTTCAGGAGATTATTTTACTGTGCTTTTCAGAATGTTGCAACATCCACATTTAAAAAAATAAACATGATGATCTTTTTAAAATTTCAGAATGAAATAAAATATGACTAGAGACCATGCTTAGTTAGAAATTGGCAAAGGAATCAGTGGTGACAGGAAGAGATACATGATGGCTCCCAAAATTAAAAAAATATTTAATAATGCATATATTTTACATTACTTTGAAAATGAAAGAGAATAAAATGAACACGGACAGGGAGAACTAGCTTAATTGGAGAGAGAAAAAATGTCACCTAAGTGGCCTGAAAACAAATAAAGTAATAAAGCAAGAATTCAGTATTGGCCCATTAGATGCTGCATTAACCAATAATCCACCATCTTATATAAAATAAAAAAAAATTGGAGAAGAGACTATTATCCAGACAATTGAAATGGGAGCATCACTGGGAAAAATAGTATTATGATTAATAATAACAACATATATGTATATGTATGTGCATGTATGTACACATGTATAGAACATTATATATATTATCACGTATGAGATAATATACAATTAGTGTCTTGGGATGGAAGAGAAGTCAAACCAACATCAAAACAGAAATCTTTCTGTTTCTTTCTCGTCCAATTTTGATATTTAAATTTTGTTAATTGAGGCTTCCACTGAACACAGACACAAGAGGATCCATGGCCCTGGGGGCAGGTCGGAGCTCACTCTCATCTCTGACCGTCTTTGTTTTATGTTCTAGGGTCCCTGTGAACTCTGATGTTCTAGGATCAAAGTTCTACAGCCTGTATATCTATGTTCTAAGTCGGGCAGTGGGCTAGTACTGAATTCTCGCTTTATTTCCTGGACGTGTTTGCAGAACACTCACATGACATTTTTTCTCTCCAATTAAGCTAATTTCCCTTGTCTTCACTCATTTAATTGCCAGGCATTTTCAAGATAATTGAAAATATATGTATCCTTAAGTATTTTCAAAGCCTTAGTCCAGCTTCAGTTCATTTTCTTTCTGAGGATCAGATCACTTTTAGCACCATGGGCCCTGGCCTGACCACAGCTGTTTGAGCAGATGAGGAGGAGTCACCCTCATTCCCATGGAAGACTCAAGCCTGAGGAAGCCAGGCTAGGCTGGCAGCACTTCTGGGCCCATGAGGCTGAAACCTTCTTCTCAGCCATTTGCAATGACAAGCAAGGGAAAGGAAGAGCATCCAGTCAGTTGTTGAACTTACTTTCAAAATCCAGGAAAAAATGTGGGTAGTTTTCGATTTCCCTGGTTAGGACCTTAAGGAGATTGCCCATTCCAGGAAACCTGGGGATGCAATAAGAAGGCAAATGGTTATAAAGGCAAAAGAAAAAGAAAAGAATGATTCAAAGGCTCCACACATCTGGCCAAATATCCTTACAACCCACTAAGGGTCAATCTGATGCCCTTTGGGAGGGCTAGAATAGACTCTGCACACAGCAGGCACTTAATAAATATTCGATGCATGGAGTAAAGCCCAGTGAAGATGCTCCAAAAATGCCACCACCGCCATAGTCATTGTCACATCCCAAGAGGCTCACCAAATCAGGCTCTCAACTGTTCCTTTCCTTATTCCTGAAAGGGGCTACCTATGGACCTCTGGCCTGAAGGAAAAGTCCCTTCTGCCTTTACATTTTCATTCCTTTCCCCACCCACCACTTCTTCCTTTAAGGAAATCCATCCCAATAGAACATATGAAGGACTCAAAGCATTCAGGGAGGGGAGGGTTTACGCTTCTTTCTAACCTGTGCTTGGTCACTCTTAGCTCTGACATTCTATGTCCCAAAGACACCCTCAGTGCTCATTGACCTCAGTTTATTTTGTGTTCTAAGGTCTCTCTGAGCATTGGCATTCTAGACTGGATGTTCTAAGGCTTCCCTCATCTCTGGTATTCTAGAGAGGATGTTCTAAGACCCATTCACGGTCTGGCATTCTAGAAGAGATATTCTAAGGTCCTTCCAAGTTTTGGCATTCTGGAGTGGATGTTCTTAAGTCCTTCCTGGCTTTGGCATTCTAGAATGAATGTTCTAAGACCCTTGCAAACTCTGGAATTCTAGATGGAGTGTTCTAAAGTCCCTCTCAGTTCAGACTTTCCAGGTCTTCTGGGCTCTTCTAGCCCTAACATTCAGTGGTTCTCTGATTTTATTCTTTCCAATGCAAAAATCTGATTTGCTAAAGTTTTCAGAATAAATATTGGCAACAGAATTGGCTACTTCTATCCCCGAAGAATCCTCTACATTTGGAGGAACAGTGTTTTATGGGAGGAGCATGGGCCTTTTAAGGACACGCCTGATACCCTAAGAGATGCACTGAACAGAGGCCTCAGCCCACCCATCATGGAATCATGGTTCTACCATTTTGTAGTGGCCCCAACTGCTCCACACTGATTGGAAAGGCCCTGACCTTCTCTACAAGGCCATGTGGTGAGCAAAGTGCTTTATGCTCTCTCTCTGTCCTTTGAGCTTTGTCAGGACTCCATGAAGTCATGTCCTCATATCCCATCCACCAGAGGATGAGCCTGACCATGTAACCCCGCAGGCAACTGGACCACAACCACCTGAGAGTCGAGGAAGGCTCTGAAGCCAAATCTTCCTGCCTCAAGTCCCTGGACTGCCACAGCCTGAAAACCATAATTCAATAGCTAGACCATATAGAGAGCTGCTCTTTAGGGCTTGCAAAGGGTTTCATTCAGGGGTGTGCTTTGTTGTTCAGTCATTTCTGTCATGTTCAACTTTTTATGACCCTTTGGGGAGTTTTCTTGGCAAAGATACTGGACTGGTTTGCCATCGCCTTCCCTGGCTCGTTTTATAGATGAAGAAACTGAGGCAGAGGTTAAGTGACTTGCCCAGGGTCATATAATTAGTAAGTGTCTGAGGGCAGATTTGAACTCAGGTCTTCCTGATTCCACATCTGGCACTTTATCCATCGAGAAACCTAACTTCAGTTAACCAGGCACTCGGGGCTCCAGACAGGCAGGACTACTTGGCTTCTCCCACACACATCCTCTATGATGCTTTGTCCCTGTGCCCATGCTGGTGCCTCTGCCTGGCACTCCTTGCACTTCATCTCTACCTGATAATATCCTGCCCATCCTCAAAGCCATGACAAGTGGTGCTCCTTTCAGCAAGGCTTTTCCTGATCCCCCTTTGGAATTCCTTCCTCCACCTCCTGACTTCCAGAAGCAGCCTCATCATCTTATTTGTGATTGAACAAGATAATGAATTGTGGAGTACTTTACAAGCCTCAAAACCTTATCATTATCATTATTACACATAAGTTTTGTGCATTGAATTGCATTTGATATTAATGGCCCTCCACTGAATCCTGATGACACCTAGTATGGAAGTGACCCTGGGATCTTGAAGGCTGTGCCAGACAGGTACAAACTCAGAACATCCTACAAGTCTGAAAGTCTCGGAGCATTGTTCCAGAGAGAGACTGAGTCTGCTCATGATCAGCACCTGAGTTAATTACAGGAGGCTCAATATCAGCATCACCAGCAGGCTGGCCACTCAGTGAGGAATTCTTTGACTGTGGAAATCCAGGAAGGAAAGAAATAGAGCTCATAAGTGACCCTCAGTCCTTTGCTGCCCCCTTCTGATTCTTCAGGGATGGTGGCATAGGGGTGGGAAAGAGGACCGGGAGGGCTAAGACCAGCTATAAACCTTTATTTGGCTCTTGGTCTTCTAAATGGGAGAGTCCTGTCCAATGAGTGGAGATATTTCTGGGGAAGATGCCCCCTATCAAAGACTTCTGATTTGATGTTTTAGCTTCCCCTACAGACTTCACACTCCTGAAAGGCATGGGCCACCTATGCCTCCCATGACACAGTAGCCAATTATCATTATTATTATTTAAAATCAATCAGCAGCCTTTACTAGGAAGAAAGTGAACAAGCATTTTCTATTTATTATTCTGTTAATTAATGATTCTATTTATTAAAACTTGCTAGTACCAATTATGTATTAGGTTCTGTGCTAAGAGCTTTACAAATACCATCTCATTTGGCACTCACGGCACCTTGTGAGGCAGATGGTATTATTCTCATTCTACAGTCTAGGAAACTGAGGCTGATACATGAAGTGTTTGAGACAGGATTTGAACACAGGTCTCCTTTACTTCAAACCTTCCGTGTCCCTTACCTGCCCACTAGCTGGTCAACAGATCCACACTCCCCATTTTGTATTGGGCCCCACAGAACAGCAAGAGAGCTAGAAGAAGGACCTCAGAATGCTGGGTGAGACTCTGGAAGACTGACTTGGGGACATGGTGGGGAAAGGAGTAAGCATTTAAGAAGTGTCTATCACGTGCCAGGCACTGTGCTTAGCACTTTACACATATTATCTCATGTGATCTTCACAATCTTATGAGGTAGGTGCTGTTATCCTCATCTTACAGTTGAGGAAACCGAGGCAGGCAGAGCTAAAGTAACTTGTCCAGGGTCACGTAAGTGTCTGAGGCCAAATTTGGACTTAAGTCTTCCTGACTGCAAGCCCAGTGCTCCAATCACTGTACCACAGAGCTACTTTTAGGACTCATTCTGTGCCAGGGGACTAAAAACAGACAACCCCTGCCCTCAAGAACCTTAAACTTTACAAACAACCTCCCTGCATGGTGGGCAGTTCTCATTCTGCATGAAGACACTAAGGTCTGGAGCATGGCCTTGGGCAGTGTTCTCCCTCCCTCCCAGTTTCCTCATTCACCTAGGCTCTGTCCAAGGTCCTGACTCTCTGCCCATCTGAGTGCCTGGAATGCCCTCCCTCCTCATGTTCACCTCACACAATCACAGACTGCCTCTAAGCCTTCCCTTCTATGAGGAGTATTTCCTGATCCCTCAACAGTCCGCACCCTCCCCCCCCAAACAACTCTGTATTTAACCTCTTTGTGTTTCTGTTTATTCTCTCTATATTTGTCCTATATATACTTAAATGCAGAGTATTGTTTTCTCCCCCATTAAAATGTAATCTTGCAATTGTCTTCCTCTTAGTATCTGTGACTCTAGTGCCTAGTACAGTGTCTGTCCCATAGAAGGTGCTTGTTAACTGATTGACTGACCCTCTGCCTTGCTGGGAGTCACACAGTCAGAGGCGGTGTGGCTCAGCATATGGGGTGCTGGCCTTGGAGCAGTCTTATCTCGCCAAATAGAATAGTGCAGCTATGGTCAAGCTATGGTAACTTCTCGGCATCCTCCTCCATGGAATGGACATATTCATAGCCATGGTACCCACTGCCTGAGGCTATTGTCAGGCTCAAGCAAGGTCCGGTAGGCAGGGCTTGGCACATGGTACCCACTGATCTGTTAGAAATGTCCGTTAATGTTATTACTGACCTGACTTGGCTGTTGTGAGGCTTAAATGAGATGTAAAGCAGTTGGGGAAAGACAACTGTTATGGAGAATTGGAATAACAATACAAAGTAGGACTAGAAGGTGGCCTCATCAGTGCCCCAGCCTCCCCTCTCACTGAGGCAGACAGTGAGCCTTTGATAGGTATGTATGAGCTCAAAGAGGCCAGTTTGTAAAGTCTCCGACTCAGTCAATCTGATACAGACTGGAACCATCAGAGAAGGAGTTTCACAGGCCTTGGGCTGGAGAGGATCTTAGTCATCACCTAGCCCTTACCAGTAAGGAGAATGAGGTCCAGAGTGGGTGTGACTTTTTTACAATCACACAGGAGTTAAGTGGAAGAATCAGGTTTTGAATCTGGGTCCTCTGCCTCTAAACTGAGAGCTCTTGGCATTAGGCTTTCCTGCCTCCTGCACCTGGCATGGTAAGGCACTTTGTAAACCTGAGTGTGTGAGTGTGTGAGTGTGTGAGTGTGTGAGTGTGTGTGTGTGTGTGTGTGTGTGTGTGTATGTGCATGCGCGCTGCTCACTCTCACCATCACAATCTTCATCATCACCAGTGCCTTCATAATCATCAGTACTCAAACCCTTGTCTCCTCCTGAGACTCCATACCCTTCACATGGACATTTCTGTATAAAGGGTCTCCACTGAACATTTATGTACCTGTCCCTTGGCTCAGCCATCAAACAAACTGAAATAGGCTGGTAATCTTAGGGAAATGAGAGGCTGTCTGAAAGAACTGTCTGTGGAAATGGAGGAGGGGGGAAGGAGGGAACACATGCTTATTAAATACCTACTATGTGCGAGGTTCTGTGCTAAGGGCTTTAGAAATATTCCCTCATCAATTCCTGGAAGCTTTATTTTTGAATGGAGATGGAGAGCTGTCTGGGGATACTGGTCTCTGGATCTGTGCCTGATCTGGAAAATTAACTGGAGGCAGGAAGTTAGTCTGTTTTCTCAGAGCCTAATGTAGCAATGGAAGCAGTGAGGAATTGGTTTAAAGCTTTGGCCCTGGAATTTATCTATGGATAAAAGATACTTATTAAAAACCAAACTAAAGGACAAAGGCAGGGCACGCACTTATGTCATGGGATTTAGGCCTCCTAATCTATAACGCTCACCCTGACAAAATCATGCGGCCCAATAGAAGTCCTTGGAGCCCAAAAGACACCTTCTGCCTTTGTCTCATGATACAGATGGCCAAGGGATTTATTATGAAGTGGGCCAGCCTACAAGCACGATCATAATTATAGGGCTGAGTGGCTTGTTCAGGGGCCAGAAGACCCCTGAATCCTGTCTGCTACATAATATCTATGTGATCTGGGACAGGAGCAGCTAGGTGACACAGTAGATAGAGCCTGGTATGGGAGGAGGCAGGAAGACCTGAGTTCAAATTCAGCCTTAGATAGCTGAGTGACGCTGGGCAAGTCACTTCACTCTGTTTAGCTCAGTTGCCCCATCTGTAAAATGAACTGGAGAAGGAAATGGCAAGCCACTCCAGTATCTTTGCCAAGAAAAGCCCAAATGGGGTCACAAAGAGTCAGACATGACGGAAATGACTGAACAACAACAAAGACTTTGGACAAACCCCCCAACCTCTCTGGCCTCAACTGCTTCATCTGTAAGAGGAAATGTCCCCTAAGACAGGCTGCTTTCTGCTCCAAATCCACGATCCCAGAGTCCCAGCTCAGACTTAAGAATGATCACATATTTCTTCACAAAAGCCCCGGGAGATGGGTGGTATAAGCACCATCATCCCGTTTTCAGAGGAGGAATCTGAGAGAATGCAGCAGTGACTGTGCAGCCACTGAGGGCAAGGGGACGGGCGCTGGGTCTGACCCCATGCCCACGCTCCAACCATTACACTGCTCTGTCTCAAGACTGCATTTGAATCTATGACAAATCTAAGGCCATGGTATCTTATATAAATATGATGATGATGATGATGAAAAAAATCATCGTTAATAAAGTGCCTCACATACACTATCCCCTGGGAGTTTCCTTAAAACCTAGTCACTCTATTGTTCTCCCCATTTCACAGATGAGTAAGCAGTCTGAGAGAAATGAAGTGATTTACAGTCACATGGCTAGTAAGTGCCTAAGGCAGGATTAGAATTCAGATCTTTCAGACTCCAGGTCCAGGGTTGCTTCTTAGATCAACTAGGAAGGTCTGATGGGGCTCCAGCCCCTCCAACCCCAAGGAAAGCAGGGATGTTGGGAAGAAGAGATCTTGGCAATTCTCTAAGATCTCCCTAGGATCTGGCTGCATTCTGCTGTCTAGCAAATATTCTCCCCCTGAGGCTCAAGGCTATGCGGAGTACCAGACAGAGGGAGCTGGGCCCATTTCTACTTGACATCTCCAGTACCTGGAGCCATAGCTGTCTAAAAGATCAGGGGTGAGGTGGGGTGGAAGATCAGAGGTATCAAATGGCAGAGTTGCGGAAGGGAGAGTTTAGCATGTAGAATACAGACTGTCAGAGCCAACTCCATTGTTTTGAGAAGGGAGAAGGATGGTCCCAGGCAGAAGGGACTGAACTCCCAGTTTCATAGAAATAAGCTTTGCTCTCACCCCTTCTATGCAGACTCTTGAAAAGAAGGTGGGAGTAGAGAAGGGAGCTCCCTGAGCAGCAGCAGAATGAGCCACACAATTGTGAAATACAAGAACCCAGAGCAGACAGTTCAATGGGGCTCCCCCAGAAGGAGGAGGAGGCCTCCAAGGAGGGCTGTGGTTAGGGCAGCGAGCATTCCGGGAGGGGGACGGGTATGGAGTCAGGAACAACTGAGAATCAAAGCTGCCACATACACCTGCTCGCTGTGGGACCCTGGACAAAGCGTAGAGGTTCCGCCTGCCTCAGTTTCCTTCTCTGTGAAATGGGATAATAATCGCACTCCCCCCTTGCTATGAAAACCACCTGAGATAACGTATGCACTGAGCTCTACATACCGTAAAGACACACGGACATGTGTGTGCTTTTCTATGTTCCTGTTATATGTATGTATGCAATGTGCTTTACATACCATAAAGGCACGCGGACATGTGCGTGCTTATATATGTGCCTATTACATGTATGTATATACTGTAAACATGTGCATATATGTATGTATACACATTTTGTTGTTGATATATATGCACATATACACATGTATGTATGCATGCATGTGTGTGTGTATATATATACATATATATATACATATATATACACATACACACATATACACATATACCCCTCTTTATATTGACCTCTGCCTCTCCCTCTTCCTCCACCACTTCCGCTTCCACTACTGCTCTTACTGCTTCCTCCTCTTTCCAGCCATCTCATCACTGCCGTGTACTTCCCCTTGGCTGTGTCCAGATGCTGTTCAAGCCCCTCCTATACTCGGCCATTACAGGCCATTACATGACGGGCAGCTCTTCCCAGACGCGGTCCAAAGGGACATCAGCCCATCTTCATGGAGTACCCCATTGCTCACTAGCACTTAGCCCCACAAAGCTCCTGGGGGAGGGAGACACTAATCTCCACTGTCATTTATCATGAAGATGAGCACAGGTCAATCCCTGTCCATGACAAGATGCCCAGGGTCCCTTAAGCCCTCGAGTCAATCTCCAAAGAACTCCACATTGTTGACTGATAGAAGCTGGGCCATACCCCTCTCCCCCACCCCTCAGGTGCACACACAAGTAGACACTGTCTGCTTGCTCAGACACCCTTGCCATATCCCACATTGGATTTCCTGTGTCAGAGACATTTAAAGCTCCCAGATCGTCTGGGAGATGTTTGCTTATTCAACATGGCTTCACCTAGAAAGAGATTCGGCTGGGCAGAAAGGCCTCACTCCTGCCAGCTGGGACCCTGGGCCACAGATTCTAAGCATCCTTAACTTAGGGCATGTCCATGGTACTGATGGAAAGGCTTGGGGGCAAGGAGGAAGAAAACCTGCAACATTTCCATAGGGCAAAAGATCCCCTAAGCTCCCTTCCACAGGGGCTTCATGGGGTCCAGAGCTAAGATGGGACCATAGGGTCCCAAACTCCTTATTTTAGAGGGGAAGGGGCTTCCCAGTATCCCATCCAAGTACTAAGGGACAGAGGCTAGACAAGAAACAAGGTCTGCTAGCAGTGGACTGGGGAAGGTATCCCAGGGACAATAGACTGTTCTTCTATTCTGAGGGTCTGGGAGGAATTAAACCCAGAGTGGCTCCCACTCCCCTTTGTCCAGGGACCTAGCAGGGTCCATCTTCCATCCTATCAGAGCCTGGCTTTCCCTAGATCTGGGTCCTTCAGGAGAGCAGGTCCTGTGTCCACAGTAGAGCCAGTGAGTGAAGGCACTTAGACACTCTTTGAATCTCCTCTTTCTTGTCCAGAAAATAGGAATAATAACCCTTGCCATGCCTAGGCTAATAGCAGGCTTGATTTTGGTTGACTTCCTCTCCTGGGGCCTCAGTTTACCCATTTGTAAGTGAAGACTTGAGACTGGCTGAGGGCCCTTCCACAGATCTGGCAACCGTTAGTAGAATGTTGGTTGCCTCAGGGCAGCAATCTCCAAACTTTTTGGCCTCAGGACCACTCTACATTCTTAAAAATTTTTAAGGGAACACTCACTTAAAAAGTTGATTTTGGAGGGGAGTTGTTTACACAGCTTTTATCTCCTGCTATTTGCCAAATCAGAAATCAAAGCATCTTAGTATTACGGAAATAGTTGTGGCCTCCTGAAAATTTCTGTTGGACTCTCAGGGGTCCCTGGTCCGCACTCACCGCATCAGGGAGTTGGTAATTATAAAAGCACTATGTATTTTTACTAATATTATGGTTGCTGCTCTATTAAAATATACCACACCAGAGACTTTCGAGAAAAGTGCTTTGTAAATCTCAGAGGGCCAAAGACCTGCCCGTGGCTATTTTCCTGGCATGTCCATGTTTGCCAAGCACAGCTTTGAGGTCAGGAGACCAAGAACCATCACCATCTCCATCGGTGGTGAGCGAGCACCACGGGGCACAGAGTACCGGCCTGGATCAGGAAGACCTGAGTTCAAATCTTGTCTCAGACACTTGCTAGCTGTTGTGGATAAGTCACTTAACCAACTGCCTGCCTCAGCCTCCTCATCTGTAAAGTGGAGAGCATCATAGCACATATTTTTCCAGCAGATTTGTTGCAAGGATGAAATTAGCCAGTATTTGTAAAGCACTGGGAAAAACTCAAAGTGCTATAAATACACGTCTCTCCCCCTCTCCCCCACCCTGTCTCTCCCTCCTATTCTGTAATGTCCCTAAAATGACGCGAGTACAAATCTGCCTCCAGCAGAGGAGACCAGGGTGGCCACGGCCACTAGGGACAAGGCAGGTGGGAAGACCTTCCCTTCTCTCTGCCGGAGCCCCATCTTCCCAGCGGTCAGGGCTGCAGTTTGAGCTGTGTCCACTAAGGGGCCTCAGTAGCCAACATGAAGTGCCAGCCGTAGGCAGCTGAGCTGCTCCCAGAGCCCTCTGGGCTGCCTAGGAAGGATCTGTTCTCAGTGGCTCTCCAGCCACCCAACAAGCAGAGGCTTGGAGGTGCCATTCTACCCAGGGGGAGGGTTTGGGGGTCACCAACTTCCTAAGCCAAGATAATGGATGAAAACCAGCTACGGAACCAACAGGGCTCATTACTCAAACAATTCTCTTTCTCTTACCAAGCATCAGTTTCTTCCCTGTAAAATGAGATGCCCTCTGAGGACCCACCAGCTCGAACTTCTGGCCCCCTGAGAACTTGGATGACCGGGCAGAAATGCCAACTATTAGCTATGTGGAGAATCATCCTAATTCTTGTTGTCCAATCCCTGTGTCTACAATGCTTTCACAGTTAGAAAGCACTTAACACACATTATCTCACTTGAGCCACACAACAGCCTGGTGAGGCAGACGTTGTTATGGTCCCCGTTTTAGAGATGGAGAGACTGAGGCTGAGAGAGGTTGAGTAGCTCACCCAGGCGGTAAGCGAGCATGGGGACGGTGTGGGAAGGTGGTCTGTTAGACTCCAGGTCCAGCACAGCCCTCTAAGGGGAGATTCCTCTCTGTGTGACATCGGGGACCAGGATAGGGTGATGGCGAAAGTCCACCCCAGCGCAGTTTGGTAACAAATTCCCCCTCCCACCTTTCCTAGGGAATCCTGGAGCTTGTGTCTCAGGCATTCCTTCTAAGTCTTATTTGGGTCACCATCGTAAGCTAAGACCCCAGATTTCTCCACAGCCCGGGATTCCTAACCGATGGTCAGTGTTTCCACAAGGACTCCTACGCAGAAAGGCAGGAGGCCCATGAGCCTCCCAGGAATCTCTCTTCTCAGAGCCATAAGCCAGACTCACAGGCACGCAAAGCAAGCAAACTGGCAGAGTTTATCTAGACAGTTCGGCCAGAGAAAACCAGAGCTCTCGAGGACATGCTCTCGGGCTGTTTCCTGACCCTGTGACTTCAGCTGGGCTTCCAGTGGCCCCCAGGGCTCCCAAGGAGTCCTGAGTACTGAGCCTCTGTTCCCCTCCCAGATACTGAGTCCCTTCCTCACAGACTAAGGGAGTGTGGGATGTGAGCAGCGGGAGGGCCCTAAGAACAAGGGATGTCAGAGCTTTGAAGGCTCTTAGAACACAAAATGCCATGGCTAAGGCCGACCTTGTGTCAGAGAAAATCACGCCCAACTCCCTCCTTTCACAGATGGGGAAACTGAGGCACTAGTGATAGGAATAAATTGTGCAAGGTTGCAGCCAAGCAGTGAGTACTCAGAAGAGCTGGATGAGAATGTAGGCCTTCCCTTCTGAGATCACCTTGTGTCTGAGTCATCTCTATTCTGTAGATGTCTCTGTTTGTACCTGATGTGTGTGTGTGTGTGTGTGTGTGTGTGTGTGTGGTGTATGAGTGTGTGTGTGATCTCCCTATGTAGAATAAAAGCCCCTCAATGGCAGGAGCGGGTTCACATTCTTTCTCTTGTGTTCTTGATGCCTAGCACAGAGCCTGGAACAGAAATGATGCCTAAGAATGCTGTCAGACTGACTGACCACAGAAGAGGAACAGGCCAAGCAGCCTCCAATCTACCTTCCCCATGGCTATAAAAATACTTCCCATAGACACTCAGGAATCCACCTGAGATTTATATTCTGCTGGTGCTAAGTTGCTATTTGTCATGGAAACAGCACAGGCCTGGGGGCCAGGAGCTCTGGGAATATTAACCCTCCACTAATTCATTCAGTGACCCTGGGCAAGTAGCTTCCATTCCCTGGAACTCAGTCTCCCCATGGGTACAATAAGCAGTGGGGCCTAGGTGAGAGCTCAGGGCCCTCCCAGGTCTGGCATTCTGTGTTCTGTGTCCTGATGCCTCCCTGGTCCAGTCAACATTGTAGAAGATTCACTCATTGGTCATGGAAAGAGCACATGCTGGAGAGAAGGGGCATTGGCCATCCCAGAAGCTGGCTTTCAATCCTGGTGTTTGAATGGCTTCCTCTGTGACCTGGGGCAGGAATGTACAATGAAGAGGGGGAATCAGCTGAGTAAGTGAATTCCTGCCTGCTCCCAGCCTATGACACCAAGAATGTAAGGCTCCATCTCCCTGGGGACCAGGGCAGGCTGTGTAAGAAGAGCAAGCCCACATTCAGTTCTTTTAAGATTTACAAAGGGCTTCCCTGTGAGGGAGGGGGCAGTGTAATCCGTCAGTCTCTGGGTCTGTCCATGGAGGAACTGGTCCTTGGAGCAATGGGGGAAATCCCTTTGCTCCCTGATATTTAAAAAGATTCTGCTTACATGTCATGTTTATACTTCCTCAACCTTGCTGAGAATTGGGGAAATTAGGGGAGATTTCTGCCTAGACCTCTGACCCATGATGTCAGTAGCATGGGACCTCTGTTAACAACAACCCCAGCCCTTCCGTAGCTCAGTATATAAGCTTGAGTCACTCAGGGGGAAATCCCTCTCATGTGGCTAACTTCCTAGCTTAGCTGGGGTAGTCACTGGACAACAAGATCCATAGTCCTTTGCTAGCCTGTACACAAGCCCTTCTAGCTTTGTAAAGCCCACCATAGCTTTCAGTCCATGGGAAGCCCTCCATTAGCATCTGGCTTCTCTACATGAGTGCCTCAGTCTCCCACTGTCCCCTGACTCTGTCTTCTTCAATCCATGCACACACTGCCAGCCACCTTCCTGGTGCATGGATATGGCCACAATCTCCCTCTGCTCAGAATCAGTCAGGGGGTTCTGTGTTCACGGAAACACCTAAGTTATCTACTTGAGGCACGTGATGTTTCAGCCAGCCCACTCCGCTTGCCATTCCCCATACATGACTTTCTGTCTTCCACAGGCCATCCCCATGCATAGAACGCACCCCCTTGTCACCCTCACCTCTGGGTCAGAGAATCTTTTGCTATTGTTGAGTCATTTCAGTCACGTCCCTTCATTTCTCTGTGTCCCCATTTGGGGTTTTCTTTGCGAAGACCCTGAAGGAGTCTGCCATTTCCTTCTCTAGCTCATTCTGTAGATGAAGAGACTGGGACCAAAAGGATCAAGTGACTGGCTCAGGGTCACAGAGCTAGTATGTGTCTGAGGCTGGATTTGAACTCAGGTCTCCCTGACTCCAGGCCAGGCTCTCTATGCACACTACACAACCTGGCTGCCCCACAGAATCTAGAGCTTTCTCTAATCCCAGCTCAAGTACCCCTCCCCAAAGCAGATGTTCTTAGCCTTCTTTGTCAGAGATCTCTTCAGCAGTGTGGTGACACCAATGAACCCTTCTCAGAATAATATTTTATAAAGCCAAATAAGGGTTACACATGAACCCATTATTATCAAATATGTTATCGGAATATTTTTTAAAAATGTATGGACATCAAGTTAGGGACCGCTGTCCTAAAGCAAGCCTGTTCTGACCCTTCCAGACCCTTCGGGCTTTACTTCTAAAGGTTACTTTCTCTGAACTTTCTGTTTCCTTTCATGTGCATGGGCTGCCCCTGATGGTCTCCCTCTTCCCTCCCCTCTTGGCTCTAAGCCCCTTAAGGGCAAGGATGGTTTCATTTTCATCTTTGTTTCTTCATGGCCTAACACATAGTAGGGGTGTAATAAATGTTGATTGAACTGAATTAAACTGAAACCTCCAGTGTGGGAGAGCCCTCCACCTCTTGAGATAGCCCATTCCCCCTTGGGACAGCTCTAATTATTAGAAAATAGCCATCAACTCTAAATTCACTTCTTTGAAACTTCTCCTCACTGTTCCTGTCCCTGCCCTTGCCCCCAACCATCTCCGTGCTGCCATTTTCCAAAATTTTGAAGCTGAACAAATAGGACCAATCCTGTATACTGAGCAAAGAGGAAGTCACAAGCAGATGAGTCTAACCCCTGAACAGACTCTGCCATTTAAGTCACCTTGGAGTGTTTTTAGCCAGCCAGGGCATATTTAGGGCAGGGCTTTCAGAGATACATGGCCATTGTGGGATCCAAGTGCATGTTTATCTTCAGAACTCATGGAGCCCAACGGACTATGATGGCCAATGAGAACATGGGCTTATAAATCATGTGGGCAACTTCAGCTTCTCGTGAGCCACAGCGTGGTTCCCACAATATGCATAACAACTCATGTGTCACTGACCATGACTGTGGAAATGTGAATAGAAACAAAAGACCAAAGAGACTGAAATGGAATACTTCAGCGTCCAATAGCCAAGCTGAAGACCCTCCAGAGAAGATATGCTATACAACAAGGCCGCTTTCCTCCTCTCTTTGCAGAGGCAGGGGGCAACGGATGCTGGAACCTAAGTACATCAGACCTTTTCAACATGTTGTGCTTCTGGCTGAGCTATTTCCCCCCACTTTTTTATCCATTGTTATAAAGGCTGGTTCTTTGGAAGGGTAAGAGAAGATAGATATACAGTAGGAATGTGTTTGATATGAAAACTAAAGAGACAAATGCATTTTTAAAATAAAAGAAACAGCACAAGCATTACTGATCTCATAGGATTTCAAGGATAGCACTTTATAAAGAATAAACTTGGAGTTAGGAAGTAAGTTAAGTTCAAATTCAGTCACAGACACTTAAAATCTATGTGACCCTGGGTGAGTCACTGTCTACCTCAGTTTCCTCATCTGTAAAATGAAGCTAATAGCACCTACCTTCCAGGGTGGCTGCCAGGATCAGATGGTATTTGTAAAGTGCTTTATAAACCTTATATAAAAACATGCTGTTTATGTAAACATCAGCCATTCTTATCACTGCTACTACTAATACTGATAGGAATGATGAGATACCAGTCTCTGCTCTCACAAACTTGTCTATGCTACTTCCCCTCTACTTCTTACTGGCCCAGTGGCCCAGGGTCTGTGGTAGGCCCTTAGCTGCCCAGGCAGCAACTTTGCCAACAGTCATGGAGGCCATTGTGGGACCTGTATGTGAATCACAGAAGATGGCAGGACCTGTTGGGGTTTCTATTCCTTGGGCCTGGCCTTGGAGAGACTTCATGCCATGGCACAGGGTGTAGAACCACAGAAAGGGTACTTCCTTAGAGACAGGAGACACTTGGCTTTGATCCTACCTCTGGCACTGATTTCCTGTTTAACGATTGAGACTTTTTTGTTCAGTCTTTACAGCCCAGCACAATGTGTGTTGACTGATTAGCTCTGGGCCCCCAGTTTCCCTGTCAGTAAAATGCGGATACCTGTACTTGTAGCATTGGACTCTAGGGTTTATTTGGAACAATTAAGGTTTTGTGTTTCCTTAGTAAACCCACCAATGCTATTGAAATACCAAGCTAAGTGCTGATTACTATGAGCTGAAGGGTACTGAACATGGAAAGCACCTGATGTTGGATGGTGCACCAGCTGGCTTTCTAAGTTGCATTGGGAGATGGGCGGCTCATCATACCTCACGTGGTCGCTTCTTACCTGGAAGTATAATTTCCTATGAGTTACAGTCACCAAGCCAGGCTGATGGGAAAAAAGCTGTCAGCAGAGCCCCCCGGTCCAGGAAAGGCCCCAGGACAGCTCGAGTGATGTGCGAAGCCGTCTCTTCTGCCTCTCTTGGGGATCTCTCTGCCTAAAGAAGAAGTAGGAGCCGCATCATTCCAAGAATAGAAAGATTTTCTCCTCCTGCCTCCTATCCTCATGCCCAGGCAAACGGGAACCAAAAGACCAATAAAAACTGGAACAACAATGATGAATCTTCATTGTATCATCAGCTTGCAAACACCTGCACAATCAGTACTGCCCTGTGCATACAGAACACCGGTCTAGGTGCCAGCAAGGGGAGCACCCAACCTAGACCTGTATGGCACAGTCTTCCACGACAATGGAGGTCAGGGGCATAGTCTGGGTTCTAAGTCTGCCACATGCATGGAAATTACTCGAGGACAAGGACTTTTTTATTTCTGCCTCTGTATCCCCTGAATACCTGGCTCATAGTAGGGCCCCAATAAATGCTTGGGGATTGAGTGTGACCCTGAGTAAATCACTTCCCCTCTTGAGATTCATCAGTTTCCTTCCATCAGTAAAATAGGTGTGGGAGCCCAGCCAGCTTCAAGTCCAGGATTCCTGTGGCCCTCTCCTCATGAAGCTCAAGTCTGGGAGGGGGACAAGACCCAGAAAGCTCCACAGCACATGGTTACCCCATTATACACAGAAGCAGGAGGGGAGAATGAAGCACTTTGTGAGGGTATCAGGGAGGCGGCATTCCAAGGGCCAGGAGCCTTCAGAGGTGGCCTGGAGCTCTGCTCTCTGTCTGACTTCAGAGCCTTGTCAAACCAGGGCTTGGGCACAAAGGGCACGGTCCAGCTCGTGTACAGGGTCAGCACGGGGGCTGGCGTTGGCCTTCTGGGAGCTGTACTGGTCACCGAACCCCAGAAACCCAACAAAATGGGGGCCAGAGCCCTCACTGCACACAGACCGATAGGCCAGGAAGGCTTTTGTGAAACAGCCTTAGGGAGCTTCATGGTGAGCGGGGTCTGAGAAAAACAGAGAGAGCTGAGATTTCTGATGGCCCACGGCCCCTCTCCGTGTTTCAGCCCTGCTGTGGCCTGTCCCGTGGCTCAGGACACCGGGGCTGGGGATGGAAGGTCGACAGCCCCGAAGCTGAAGAAATCGCTCGTGTTCTGCCACAGGGCCCTCCCAGATCCCACACGTGTCTTCTGCTTTGAAACGGGAGCTCTGTGGGCACGATCTCATTGCTTCGATTTTGCTGTTTTTATCAGCAATGTTGTCAGTACTGCTAATAGTAGCAATAACCACATTATTGTGGGCAGCGAGGGCAGTCACATTATTATACATAAGATGATGTTATTGATAATAAACCATAGTGATAATATTATTATCACTGATTTTTTTTATGAGAGGTAGTATACCTTAGAACCAGAAAGACCTGGGTTCAAGTCTGGCCTCTGGTAAATATTGGCTTGTGACCCTGGATAAGTCATTTGCCCTTGAGGGCTATAGGCAGGTGTTTTAGACTAGAAGGGGCAAAGAAGGTGCTGCCTCAGATTGGGGTTAAAGGAGTTTCCTCAGAGGTTCTAATTTATATCAATGAATTCACAGGCCCAATCCTTACACTGTCATTAAAATAATTTTTCTCTACTTGTGAGCTAAAATAATGTCCCCAAGGAAGAGACTTGAGAAAGTGCCCCCCTGCTTCTTTGTGGGGGTGGAGAACTATGGGTGCAGAGTGCGGCATACAACGTCAAACTTTTTGCTGTTTTATGTTATTATGCTTAACATTTTTTTTCTTTCTGTTATAAGGGGTAGCTCTGAGGGAGCGGGAGAGACACACTGAGGAACACAGGCGAACTAAAAACAAGAGATATCCAGACATTTTTAAAAAAATACAATAGCAATGGTGAGGCTGAGGAGGAACAAGATCTGAGGAGGCATGTGGAGTGCTGGGCAGCGGGCTGGGGGACACCAGGGACCGACTGGCCTCTGGCACATACCGATTGTGAGATCTCGGACAAGTCATGAGGCCTCAGGGGCCTGGGCAGCTCCCAAGGACTACACATCACAAAGAGGCCATTGGTCCTGCACATGTGGAAGGGCCCTCCAGAGTCAGTGCCTCAGCCTCTCCCGTCACCTCTCAGTCTCTGCAGTCTGGCTCCAGCCTCATTTTTCCATCAGTGGACAACATAAGTGCCCTTTTCTCAATTCCCATCCTGCCTGACCTCTCTGAAGCCCCTGGCACTGCTCATCACCCTCTTCCCTCTCAGTTTTTGAGATGCCTTCTCTCCCGGTTCTCCTCCTGCCTCTTTGGCGGCTTCTCCTCTGTCTCCCTTGCTGACTCTACATCCATATGGTGCCCAGTAATGGTGGGTGTAACCAAGGCACTGCTCAGGGCCCTCACTTCTCCTCTGTCTCTCATAGTGACCTCACCAGCTCCCGTGGGTCTAGCTGTTTCTGTGATGACTCTCAGATCTCTATGCCTCAGCCTTTCTCCTGGTTCCTGTTCCCATACCACCAACAATGTACTGGACATTTCTAAGAGGAAACCCCATAGACGGTCTCTCTTCCTTTTTCTTTTTATCCCAGCACTTGGCACAGTGCCTGGCACGTGACCTGGCTTGACCAGGCATCTCAAGGTGAACATGTCCAAATAAAACTCGTCCCTCCCTGCTCCCCTGCAAATCACCTGGCCTTCTGATCTTCCCCACTGCTGTTGGGGCTCCCAGGTTTGCAGCCTCAGAGGAAGCACTGACTTCTCACCGTCCCCACACTGCAGAGACAAGTGGCTGTGAGATCTTGTGATTGCTTTTCCTCTGCAGCATCTCCTCCACATCTTCCTTTGCATTCACTCACTCCGGCACCACCTGGGGTGGATGTCAGCTCTTGTCTGGACCTCTGCAAGACCTTCCTCATTGGTTCTCCTGCCTCAAGCCTCTTCCTATTCCAGTCCCTCTTCTTCTCAGCAGTCCAACTGAAGCACAGGTCCAACCATGGCTCCCCCTGCTCCACACACTCTAGCAGCTCCCCACTGCCTCCAGGAGCTCAGCTTGGCATTCAAAGCCCTTCCTCACGAGGTCGCCGGCTGCCTTCCACCCTCCCCCCAGTCTTTGATCCAGGGACATGGGCCTCCTGGTTGCTCTATGAACATTGTGTTCCTCCTCCCACTTTGGAGCCTTTCCCCTAGCTTTCCCCCTTGCCTACAGCTCTGTCCCTTCTCACTTCCATCTCCCGGCTTCCATCAGGTCTCAGCTAAATCCCATCTCCCACAAGAAGCCTTTCCTGGTCCTCCTTCCTTCTGAGACTGCCCATCTACACCTGTCTGTATGTTGTCTCTCCCATTCAGTGGTGAGCTACTTCAAAGCAGAGACTTTTTTTTTTTTTGCCTCTTGCTGTATCCCTAGGGCTTAGCACAGTGCCTGGCACATTTGGTGATGTTGTTGTTGTTACTAGTGGCCTCATTTGGGGTTTTCTTGGCAAAGATACTGGAGGGTTTGCCATTTCTTTCTCCAGCTCATTTTACGGATGAGGAAACTGAGGCAGGGTGAAGTGATTTGTCCAGGGCCATACAGCTTGTATATGACTAAGACTGGATTTGAACCCATGAAGAAGAGTCTTTCTAACTCCCAGCCTGATGTTCTACTCACGGTACCACCTAGCTTCCTTCTTGGCACATAGTAGGTCCTTAATAGTTGACTCACTGTGCAGTTCAACTGATATAGTCATGGAAGAATGGTCAAACTTTAAATGGGACATTGTTGTCTTGACATCGCTTGGGAGATCTGTGCAGAGTGAGTGCCCTTGACTAAGGCTCTAAGCTTGGTCTTGTGCCATAGAACACCATTAGCGATGATCTGCACAAAAGCGTTCTCGGCATCTTTATCCAAGGACGAAGCCACCATGCTGAGAAGGGCATAAGTGATGAATTTAGAAAGGACACTGACAACAGGAGAATGGTCATCGCAGCAGAAGCAGAAGGGGAAAGGATTTGACTCCAAGTCATAAACAGATGCGTTAAAGGAGCTGGGGAAGAGAAGAGGTGGACTGGGAGAAGGAGGGGAGGCGAAGAGGAGAAGGTCCTTATCTCCTGGCCTCTGAAGGGCTGTCCTGTGATAGAATGAGGCCAGAAACGCAGAGCTTGGAAGGTAAAAGGGACCTGCAGGGACATCACTCCAGTCTAACTCACATGCACTGGTTTGGCTCCAAACAGCCCAATAGGCTGAAGTTGTTAAGAGACAATTTGAGGCTGCATTTAAAGGCAATGTGACCTCCTCCTAGAGCTTGTCAGAAAGAGGAATGGGCTACCTTGGAGGCTGCAGGCTCCCCCTCCTCAGTCTTCATGCACAGTGGGGCTGACCACTTGCTTATTGGGCATAGAACAGTGGTGATTCATTTTCAAATGTGGTCTGGACTGGATGGCCCCCTAGGGACCTTCCAATTCTGATAGCCTAGATCTCTGTGGCATTACTCCAAGGAATCTAGAAAGGATAGTAAGGGAACAAGGATATGAAGGTCTTAGGTATACAGGAGGTGTATTTCTCCTGGTTCCAGAACAAAAGAAATGGCTTTGGATGAGTAAGGCAGCTTAGGGAAGCGAGCAGTTGGCAAGGAAGATGGTGGCTGACCACGGGATTTGGATTTCTGGACAGTGTCTTGAAATGTAGGGATGACAGGTTGTTGGCAAGATACAGAGCACACAAGACAGGGGCCAGTAAGAATGCGCTGGCTGTTGTTGTGAAAATTGAATCAAAAGGGATTTAAGAGGAAAAAGATGGGGGAGGGAGAGAACTGCCCAGGTCCATGCACTAAGCCAAATACCACAGAGAGAAGCCACAGCATGAGAAGAAAGGGAGGAGCAATGCTCAGAAATTCACAAGAAATGAAATCCAGAAAAGGAGCAAGAAAACCCATGTCTCAAAATGTCTAAACACGACTGCCCTAAATATGGGGTGGGAGCAACATGAAAGGGAGAAGATAATGCAAGGAGAGCCAGTCTTCCTCATCAGCCCACTGAGTTATGGTGTGATGACACACATGATTGGAATAAGAAGGGATATGTCATGCTAGAAGTACAGGATAAGTAACATGGGACAAGCAGATCAACACTGATCCTGCCTAAGACTTTCTGCTATGATGGAATCCAGGAATCTGAGAGGGGAAGCATGCCAGAGGATATTTCAGTGTTAGGAGAATTCCTACAGCCCACCTAGGCAGAGAGGAGAAATAGATGCTCCATTTGGGAAACTGATCACAGAGTATGGGTGTTAGCACATCAGGGATGGAAGGTTTTGCTTGTCTTGACATCTCTGTGAGCTCTCTCTCCTCAAGGCAGAGCAGCTAGCTGCCTCTTCTTTATTTTTTTAACTTGTATTAATGAGGAACAGACAAGAGGAACTGCTATTTTTGATTTGATTCTCACCAACAAGAAGAAACCATTTGCCCTAGTGGAAATGATGGGAAGCTTGAGGGGGAAGTAACTACTCCCGCTTCGCGTCTGTGACAGAGTATCATTGGGAACAATCTGACATTTACTCTAAATTTGAGGAGAGATTTCAAAGGGTGCAAAAAAAAGAATTGTCAGCTCTTGAAAATTAAATGTCAAGACTATGTATGGAGCAATTCAAACTCTTCCAAAGTGGAATGGGAAAGCTTCAGGAGATTGTGGGTTCCTTCCTAGCCCTGACGGTCTTCAAAGACAGGTTGAAGGATCACCCATCTCACGTGTTACAGTGTGGAATGCTTTACATTGTGTGACCAATGACTAACATGGAAATATGTTTAATGGGATTGCACATGTAGAGCCGAAGATTACCTGCCGTCTTGCGGTGGGGGGGAGGGGAGTAGGTGAGGGAAGGAGGGAGAAAACATTTGGAACTCAAAATCTTATAAAAATGAATGTTCAAAAACTACCTTCCCATGGAATTGGGGAAAAATACTATTAAGTACCTTACATGATCAATGAGATCCTCTCTAAGCATGAAGTTGAACTGAGCGATTGGGTCCAAAGAGGGGATAATGGAGATTCAGTTTCAGCTTGGAGGGAAGCTGAGGCAGCTAGGTCATGGAGCTTAAAGGGCAGAAGAAAAGTGAAGCACAAGGTGAAGCCCACGGCTAGAGTCAAGGACACCTGAGATCGAATCTGATCTCAGACAGACACCTACTAGCTGTATGACCCTGAACAAATCACTGAGCCTCTATTTGCTTCCACTTCCGAACCATAAAATAGCACCTCCCCTCCAGGGTCATGGAGCTCAGATGTGACGATGTCCGTGTAGCGTCTGGCCCATAATAGATGCTGCACTAATGATTGTATTACTGTTATAACAATGATGCTGCTGCTGATAAATCATCTGCCGACAAACCCTAGGAATCTCTGTCCCTTTCCTCAGCTTGACAACAGTTTTAGCAAACACTTGAACAAAGGCACATTTGACATGATTATCAATTATCAGCTGGCCCAAAACTGAAAGGGGGATAATCATCACATTGAAAGACAAGAGAGTCAAGAGCTCAACAGTTCTTGACAGGCTGGATCATGAAGGCTAATCTAATAGGAGGAAACTGAATAGCTTTACCTACAACATTCTACACTTTGGTCAAAAAATCAACTTCACCCTCCTCTCTAGGGGAGACATGGCTGAAAAGGATCTGGGGGTACTAGTGGTCTGCAAGCTTAATTTAGGTAAGCATATGATATGGTGACCAAAGAAGCATTGTGTCATGGCCCTGAGAGTTACATCAAAGAGCTTCAGTTAGATTCTCTCAGCTCTATAGAGCAGAAAAACAAAATCAAACAAAACAAAACAAAATGAAATCCGCTTTTTTGGCCCCAGATCTCCATCCAGAGAATGTGCTGTGCCATGGGAAGGCCCAGCAAGGACAGGACCAGGAGACACATTCTCTGCTCTTCTCAGGCCCTCAAATATCCACAAGGGACGCCAATGGGAGGAAGAGAAAACGAAATATGAGGAGGAAGAAGGGAGAAAGAAGATAGTGGGGCTGGGGGAAGGGAGAGAGGAATGAAAGGGAGAAAGTACAACAGCTTCCAGAGCAGCCTTTGTCTGGCTAAGTTGGAGGGGAGATAATGGGAGCGTTTCTTCATTTCTCTGGCCTCGATTCCTGATGGGCCAAATGGGGCATCTGGACTAGAGGAATGCAGGTTTCTTCTGCCCTCTCTAATACTCTTAAGTTTCAGGTTCCAAGAATCAAAATGCCACATCAAGCTTGAATATTCTAGTATCCTCTGGTTTCTGGTTCTGCATTAGATGCCAATCACATCCAGGAATGGACCCAGTGTATCTGAGGATGCCATGTGGCTTTGAAGTATATTGGCCAGGATACTGACTTTGGAGTCGACATTCCCTGCCTCACACGGTTCTCAACCACCTGCCGGGGGACAAACTCTCAACTTCAGGTCCTCCAACTGTAAACTGGGTGCAATAATGGCCCCTAGACAGAGAGTGGAGCTCAAATGAAATGTCATCCACAAAGTGGGTGGCCCAGTGGAAAGCGCTGGATCCAGAGGCACAGGGCCTGGGTCGCCTCTAGCTGCGGCTGCTGGATAGGCCTCAGTTTCCCCCTTTGTACAACTTGAGGAGTTGGATTAGATGGACTCTGAGGCCTCTTCCAGATCTAGGGTCCTAAGCGATATTGGAATATGAGCTGCTCTTGTTCCAAAGGTCAGAAACCATGGCACTGAGAGGGGAAGAGAAGGAGCCCAGAATATAGCAAACAGAATGTAGGAGCTGGGAGGGACATTAGAACCTAGAACTGAGAGAGCTGGAATGACTTTAGAACACAGAGTGTTATAGGTGAGGGGGAGCCTAGAATACAGAACCTAGAATGCCAAAGCTGGAAAATGCCTTCAAACTCAGGGATCTCAGTAAGGAGTCTCAGACCCTGCTTCTATGCCCTGAACAACAAAGTGGAAAGATCACCAGACCCAGTGTCAGGAGAGCCCTGGATTTGACTCTTACCCTTGTACTTCCTGGCTGTGTGAGAGTAGCTAAGCCTCAGTTTCCTCCCCTGTCAAATGGGCACACTGATGACCAGAGTAGCTAAATGACAAGGTTAGTCTAAACCCTGGAAGCGAGACAGTGTACATCAAATGTACAATCTATGAAGCAGGTTTCTTTTTAATTAACGCTGGCTCTCCATGTTATTGTCACAGTCTAGAAGACCAAAGCTGGAAGGGGCCTTAGAGTTTGTCCAGGAAAACCTTAACAGAGATGAGAAAACCTGATGAGATGAGAACCAAGGGCCATGAGACAGAGGTTCAGTGACTCACCTGGCACGCCCACTCGAGGTGGGGGCTCTTAAGTCTCCTCACAATTGTGCCTGCCCCAACATCCTGACAGCACCCTCTCCTTCCTAAAATAAAAGCAGGTTCTTTACTTACGTCTACAGGGCTGGAGAAAGCTGTGCCTGTCCAAGAGGAAGAGAATAGTCGCTTGGCGTGGAGGGGTCTGACACAGCCCCGCTGGACAGCTGCTTGATGACCAGTAAGAAGAATAGGAGAAGCTGGGTCTGCCTACCAAAGAGACAGAACATGATGGGTGAGGTCTTTCCTGCATTTTACCTGTTGACATCTTTTTTAAGAGTAAAATCATTTTCATAATAATTTCCCCTTTTACTATATCCTTAAAACAAAGAACAGTCAAGCCGATGTTGCAATTGCATTGGACAGTGTATGAAACATTCACTACTCCCAGATCTCTGCCCTTCCTAGGTACAAAGAGACGCATTTCTTCATGATCTGTCACATCTAATGGGATTCAGGAAGCCCTCCTATCGACTATTATAAAACCCTCTCTCAAACATGAAAAGGAGCCTTAGTTTCCCCATCTGTATGAGGACTCCATGTTCCCCAACGCCCTTTTCAGGTTGAACTGCCTGTGGTTCTGTGATTCTGCTGCAGCAGGACTTGGGGACTCACTGAGGCAGGAGATGTGCCAGGCAGGGGCTGGGTTAATGAGATCACTAAGGGCTAAAATTTTCTCCTTAAATCTTGAGGAGCAGGCAACCCATGATCTGCATCCTGCCCCACACACAGACTTCTCAAAGAAAATTGCTTCTCAGATACATCATATCTTGCAAAGTTGCCATGACAAATATTTTCCAGATATGACATTGACCATAACCAAGCTCCAGCAGCCCCTCACCTGGTCAAGGAGGAGTTCCACAGCCCTGTCATGCACAGAGCCCAATCCCTGACCGCTGTCAGTATGTTTTATTTGATAAATGGACATATAGACATCAGCAGCACCAAAACCTACCCCAGAAAACAGAGTTTGGAAGGGAAATGAAATAGGACAGAGGTTATCAGAGATGAGATGGACCTTGGACCGTGGAATGTCAGAGGTGGGGGGACCTAGAACAGAGAACAGAAAAGGCTGGAGATGGGAGAGGGCTTGGGGATAACCCAGTCACTTCACATATGGGGCTGTGAGGCCCAGAGAGAGGAGACGTGTTTGCACCTCACACGGCTGATGGATCCATTACTCCTCCTCCCCTCCATCCTTGTCCACCTACCCAAACCATTCTCCCATGAGTGGCATCTAGCTGTTGTGAAGAAACTTCTCCTAGTGCAGGCTATTGAGTCATCCTGAGGCCACACACTCATTAAGGAGAAGAGAGACCAAATGGGGAAGAAAGTAAAAAAGTCCCATGCAGGCGGGGGACAGAAACGCCAACCACAGAATCCCAACCGCACTTGTGTCCTCAGACTCCCAGCTACGGCCACTCACTTGTCTCCTCCTGACGCTCCCAGGGACCACGGAGTCTGAGGCTACGACCACACCAAGGCTGCCGATTCCAAAGCTGATCGACTGTCCATCAGTCCATAAACACTGTTATAAAGCACCTGTGTGCCAAGTACTGTGCCGGGTACTGGGGACTAGAGAAGATGGAATGAAACATGTGTGGGGAGGGGCAGAGGCAGCCAACACCAACTGGGGAACACAGCTCCCAGTGCTGCTCTGGATGGGGCTGAGGGGAGAGAAGGGAAAGAGAAGGGGGCATCTCCTCCATGCCACAGTCAGGCGAGAGGGAGCACAGAGCTCACTCCGGATAAACATCGACCACAGCTGTTTACTGACACTGGACACTGTGTTTACACAGCACCTTTCCGGGGAAGGCCAGGTCAAGCAGGGACAGGGGGACAGCAGGACCAGGGCAAACTGAGGCCTGGGAACTAGCTTTCTGGTCTGCCCACAGAAACCTCACGGTTTGGTTCAGAGCTCTGCACAAGAATACCAGTTACATACAGAAGAGGGAGAGACAGAGACACAGAGGGAGAGAGAGAGAGGGAAGAAGGGAGGGAGAGAGACAGATAGACAGAGACAGAGAGACAGAGGGAGAGAGAGAGGGAGAGGGAGAGAGAGAGACAGATAGACAGAGACAGAGAGACAGAGGGAGAGAGAGAGGGAGAGGGGGAGGGAGGGAGGGAGAGAGAGGGAGAGAGAGGGGAAAGAGAGAGATAGAGATGAGAGAGAGGGAGGGAGGAAGGGGGAGGGAGAGGGAGAGACACAGACAGAGGGGGAGGGGGGAGAGAGACAGAGAGACAGAGACAGAGAGACAAAGGGAGAGAGAGAGGTAGAGGGGGAGGGAGGGAGAGAAAGACAGACAGGGAGAGAGAGAGGGAGGGAGAGAGAGAGATGAGAGGGAGGGAGGGAGAGAGGGAAGGAGGGAGAGAGGGGGAGAGAGGAGGGGGAGAGAGAGAGAGAAAGACAAGAGAGAGGGAGGGAGGGAGGGAGAGACAGACAGACAAACAGACATCTGTAAATAGCCCTCCCTGGAAACAGTTATGTGAATCCAGAGGCAATCTGGGATTTCTCCCAGGGCACAGTAGGGGACTCTCAATGTGTGGACTCTAACATCTATGAAGACAAGTTCCCAGTCTGAACCACCAGGAGGTTCAGGGGCTTGCCCAGGGTCAGAAACAGTGAACTGAGGTAGGAGCTGGAGTTGTTTCCCTGTGCCATATAGAAGACCCCCATACTCTCTGCCTCTTAACCACTGGATTCAGTGGGAAATTGTCTGCAATGACCTTTCAGAATATCATAAGAGAGGTGTTTCATAACCAGTTGCTGGTTAAACAGAATCATATAATCTCTGACTTGGAAGACATTTCAGACCCACTCTCAGCTGAGCAGGAATAACCTCTGTAGCCTCCCTAACAAGAGGTCATTCTACCTCTGCCTGTCTACCTCTAGTGACGAGGAGCTCACTGCCTTACAGGGTGGCCCGTTCTGTGTGACTTCAACTCTGTTCTCTGGGGCCAAGAAGAACAAGTTGTATGTATCTCTCCTCCAGAGGACATCTCCTCAAATCCTTTAGGACAATGAGCATGTACAGTCTGAGTCTTCTCCAGGCTAGCCTCCCTTAGGGTCTCCCACAGTCCCCTAATCCTCCTCGCCTTCCCCTGGATGTTCAGCCACCCCTGGCTTTGGAATTAATAAGACCTGATTTCAAATGGAGGCTCAGACACTTACTAGCTGTGTGGCCCTGAGCAAGTCATCTGCCTGCTCTCTGCCTGCTCAGTCTCCTCATCTGTAAAATGGGTATAATCACATCCTCCTCCCAGGGTTGTTGTGAGGCTCAAATGAGCACACATTTGTGAAGGACTATATACATGTTACTGATGATGATGGTGACGATGTAGAGACAAACTCTCAAACTGCTCTTCCTGAGACAAGATCTCTGGTTCCAGGCCAGTCCTAGTTCCCAGCACACCTGTGGCTCTCTGAATAGATGACTGGGGGCCCTCAATGAGCCACAAAATCCAGAAATCCCTGTGATTGACCCACGGGCTCCCAGGGATCCAGAAGGGAGTCTGGCCTATCTCTGCTCTGTCGTAGGGGATGGAGCCCAGAGCAGCGGGGAGAGAAGCTGGCAAGAGGCAGAGAGAGGCTGGAGGTGGGGGGTGAGGAGCAGTAGAGTAGGTCTGAATCAGCACGCCTTTCTGCTGCTCACCTCGGCCTGCATGGGGCTCATCTTTAAATAGCTCTTGCTATAAAAGCCTCCAAATAACTCAGCGGGCCCAGATTTCTGAAACAGCCGGAGTCCCTGCTTTCCTTGACATGTTTTCCTCAAAGGAATTGACCTGCCGCTGCCTGGCTGAATCCGTCACTGCAGAGGAAAGCGTGAGGCTGGACGTGCAGACCGCAAACCCGTAGGTGGCCAATGTGCAGATTCTGGCACTCACTGGCCTTCCTCACTCAGACTGAGCCTCAGTTTCCCCATCTTTAAAATGTGGCCGACAGTATCTGCCAGAATTGCCTAACATGACTATTGGGAACACTACACAGAATACTTCGTTCTATTTTTAAATATGCCATGAAAACGCCTTACCATGAGCACATGCGTATAAAAAGGGGTATAAACATAGTGCCCAGAAGATGTGTGATTGGACAAGGTGGTGGAATGAGAGGGAGGACAGTCATGGAGGGTGAAAAGTCGGTCAAGTAAAGCTCCTACTGTGTGCCAGACAGCGATCTCAAGGCAGGGCTGCAAAGATGGGCAGAGGGGCAAGAAATGTTGAGGAGATGTGACCAACGCCGCAACCTCTGGATGTGTGGAGTGAGCGAGAGTGAGGAGCCGGGGGGGGGAGAAGGTGGAGTTCTGTGCCACTCTTCCCATACGTCTGGGAGATCCTCGGTCCACAACCACTCCCATCCATGGTGATTTCTAATGTAATCACAATGCCACTCACGTCCAACTGCTCTTTGCCTGTGACAGAGGAGAACCCGCTGGAGCCCATGGATGGAGAGTCCTGACCTCCTCCAAGGCCTTCTCACTCCTGCAGCCTCCACCACCTTCCTGTTGATGCCCCCAACTCAACATTGAGGAACAACATGGCAGAGTGGGACAGGTACTGGGCATGCAGTCAGAGAACCTGGGTTCAAATCACAGCTCTGGTGTTTGCTACCATGTGACTGAGCAAATCCCTTACATCTCTGGGACTCAGTTTACTCATTTGTAAAATGAAGAAGTTGAACTACGTGGCCTCTGAAGGTCCTCCACGATCCTATGAAGTGAGTGCCTGAGACAAGATTTGAATCCAGATCTTTCTGACTCCAGATCCTGGGATCTACCCCCTATACCACACTGAGAGGCTAGGGTCCTCCATCACCTCTCGCCTAAACCACCAGTGACCTTCTAGCTGTGTGATCATCCATCTATCCTTCATGTTAAGGGTCAGAAAGCCCCTAATTCACATTACTCCTTTTCTGAATCAGTCAACAGGCATTTTAAGTGCCTACCATGTGCCAGGCATCGCGCTAAGTGCTGAAGACACAGAGAAAGGTAAGACCAGAGTCCCAGAGTCCCTCAATGAGCTCAGGGTCTGATGAAGGGGACAACAAGAAATCATCTAAGTGCGAATGAGGTGCATACGGGATAAACTGACTCTCGCCAACAGAAGGGAGGCGTTAGCATGAAGCGGGACCAAGAAGAGCTTCTTAGAGAAGATGTGACTTCAGGGAAGCCAAGAAGGTAAGAGGAGGAAGGAGGATATGGCAAAAGACAGTCACCCACAATCCTCAGAGGCGTCTGCAGAGACAGCCACCAGTCACTTCTGATTGGCTAGTAATGAAAATGCAAACTTTTCCTGCCATTCAAGGCCTCTTATCACCTAGGTCCAATCTATCTTTCTGGTCTTATCTCACATAATCACAAAACAAAGGCGCTGGATTTGATCATCTCCAAAATGCCCCAGTCACAATGACCTCAGTTGCCATGACTCTTCATCATGTTCTCTATGTTTTAGCTGACCTCTACTTTTTTGCCCTCCTCACATATTGCTGCCCCTCCTCTGACCGCCTTGCTCCCCTCTTTCCAATCCCCATACTCGTTGTCCCTCCACCTCTCCAAGTGTTGACATCTTCCCTTCCCTTCAAGGCCCAGTTTGGGCGCCATCTTCCTTAGGGAGTCTTGGCTCAACCTAGGTGGCCACGATCCCTCCCTCTTTGCCTCCTGGCCTAAAGTCACTTGGTTAAAACTCTCTCATTCTGCTCCAAGTGACTTGATTCTGATGTTTGCAGCATTTTTCCATGACAGATTACTAGACTGTCCGCTCCTTGAGGGCAGCCACTCAATCATTTTCTCAGACGCGGACATAATGAGCAACATTATGAAAAATAAAGTTGATTTTATGTCATTTCTGCTTGGATTTGCTCTTAATATTTATTCCACTTACTTATGTTGTCTCCCTCAATAGAATGGGAGCTCCTTGAGGGCGGGGAACAGTTTCGTTTTGACTTTTTGTCACTAGTACAGTGCCTATAAGCACTTAAAGGATACTGATTAACTGATCCCAACAGATTGGAAACAATTGGCTATTAATACGAGAAGCAAGAGTGTTCCCAACTTTGGATGGTGGATTCCAGTACTGGAGGCAGGGGCAGAGGAGGAGGTACAACATGATTAAGAGATGGAGATACGCTAAAAATATATATTAACATGACTGCCTAAATTAATTGGCTTATTTAGTGCCATACTTGTGAAACTACCAGAGGATTAACTGTTAGAGCTAGAAAAAAAATGACAAAATTCTTCTAGAGGAATCTCAAGGGAAATACTGAAAAAATGCGAAGGAAGAATACCTAGTAGTACAGATCTCAAACTGTACTACAAAGTAGAGATTATCAGAATGATCTTTTATTAGTTAAGAAATAGAGAGCTCAAATATTGGAACAGATTAGATGCATTCCATAGAGAAGTGAATGAACACAATAGTCCAGTATCTGATAAACCTAAAGGACCCCCTTCCACCCCACTCCAGCTAACTTGCTATTTGACAAAAACTGCTGGGAAAATTGGAAAGAAGTCTTGCAAAAACTAGGTATAGCACATCTTGCACTGCATACTAAGTTCCAAACAGACATACAACTTAGTCATACAGGCTGATGTCATAAACTAATTAGAAGAATAAAAAATAAATTATGAGTCAAATCTATAAATAGTCAGAATATATGACCAAACAAAATTAAGCAGTTTTTTTTGTACAAACAAAATAAATTCAGCTAAAATTAGAAGAGAAGCAAGTAAATAAGAAAAAAAAAGTTTCTCTGTTAAAGTTTAATTTCTGAGATATGTAGGAAAGTAATTTAAATTTACAAGAATAAGAGTCATTTTCTAGCTGATAAATGGTCAAAAGACATGAACAGGCGGTTCTCAAGGGAAGAAATCCAAGTTACCAATAGCTCTATGAAAAACTGCTCTACAGCACAAATAAACAGACAAAAGTGAATTTTAAAAATCCTGAGTTTCTATCTCACATCCATCAATTGGTAAAGTTGACACGAAAGGAACATGACAAATTCTGGAGGTTCCATGGGAAAATAGGTAGGTTATTGTTCTGTAGGTGAAGCCATTATAGAAGAATTTTGGAAGAATGTCCCCCAAATTGCTAAACTGTGCAGACCCTTTGATCTATAACACCCCAAAGGGTAGCATGTCTGTATTCCCTCTCCCAAAAAAAGAGGAAAAGGAACCACATATACAAAAATATTTATAGCAGTTCTTTTGGTGATGGCAAAGAATTATAATTTGAGGTAATGTCTAATAATTGCGGAACAGCTGAACAAGGTGGGGTAGAAGCATGTGATGGAATACTATTGTGCTGTAAGAAGTGGTGAAGGGAATGGTTTCAGAGAAACCTGGGAAGATGTATATGGATCAATGGACAATGAAGTGAGCGGATTCAAGAAAACAATCTCTACAGAAAAAGAAAAATATAAAGACACACAATTTAGGAAGATCTCAGAACTCAGATCAATTCAGTGAGCAGCCACGAATCCATGGGAACTTAAACAAGATGCTCAGTGGAGTCAGGGTGTGGAGTTTTTGGACACAGCCAATGTGGGAACTCGCTTTGCTTGGACTGTCCACCTTTATTACAAGAATTGTTGTTCTCTCTTTTTCAGCGGGGAAGGTAGGAGGTGAGAGGAAGAGAGGGTGACTTTTCACTAATTGAAAAAAAAAAGTTACCTTTTACAAATTGACAAACGGCGTCAGTTCATGTATGTTGGGGAGCCTAAAGGGGGAGTCAGGAACAGGTCCCTGCACAGAAGGCAATGGGTCAGCTTGTTGCCTTTGGGAGGTGGTTCCCCCACTACGATCTCAGAAACACAGTTTTTAGTCCCAGGATTCTCCCAGTAGCATTTGTGTCAGGAAATCAAATGAAGCTAAAATAAGAGTTTTTCTAAGCAGTTTTAAGGTTTCAGGTTCAGTGACTAAAATGCCCTCCACTATCATTCAGCTCAACTTTCCCCTGAGAGGCAGTGTGGGGCAGTGGGAAGGGCATCAGACCTGGAACCAGAGAGCCTGGGTTCAAATCCCAGCTCTGCCATTTCTTCCTTGGGGACTCTGAGGGGTCACTCAGCTTCTCTAAGACTCAGTTTAATGTATGTTGAGAGAGGTGGTGACCGACAGGTGCGGAGATGGTGTTACTCGGCAACTTTTTCTGGCTGTGAATTGTGGGGATTGTGAATCCTTCCAAAAATAAGAATGCCTCCTGAATTAGCTTCAAAGAGGAACTGTTACCTCCATTCACCCAAGGGAAGTGAGAACTTTAGGCTAACTGTCCCACAGCCCTGTGGTAGGGGAGTGAGGGAGGGGACGGGGAAGGAAACATGAATTTTAACCTACTATCTGCCTGGAACTGTGCTAATCCAATCTCTTTTGATCCTTACAACCACCAAGTGAGAGTGGTGCTTTTATTACGCCCAATTTACTGTGGAGGAAACTGAGGTAAATGGGGTTAAGTGACTTGCCCAGGGTCACACAGTTAGTAAGTGCCTAAGGCTGGATTTTTATTCAGATATTCCTGCCTGCAGGCCTGCACTCTACCCATTGGCCTACTAGGCACCTCTACTATGTTTCCTGGTACCACATCTCCCCATGCCTGGGTGCTGTCTCTCCAAGTTCTTGGGCATGTGGCCAATGCAGTCCCCCGGGACGATTCCCTTCATCAGGCAACAAAAGAGGCCCCATCCTGCCCATCCAGACTGGGCCCCCTGCACTCTGGCCATTTTCCCTCTGGTAGATGGACGCTGTCCTCCGGGCCCTGGGTGCTGATTGTTGAGTCAGGCTGCCATGCCTATCCAGGCCACTTCCAAGCCGAGTTGCCGTGCACAGACTCACAGCCCATTCCCTCTGTGGTGTTCCACTGACCACCTGTATCACATACCTAGCACCCGCCAGAGGCAGCCTACACCGCCTTCCCTCCTCAGCAGCAGGCAGCTTAAGGGCCACCACGCATCTCTAAGCTAGAGACAGAGGCTGCTGAGCTCACTCCTGGGGCTCCTCAGGTCACAGGATTTAGATCTGGGAGGAATATTAGGTCTAACCTCCTCACCTTACAGAGAGGGAAACTGAGGCCTGAAGAAAGCAAGAGGATTGGCTATCACATGGGCAAAGCCAGGACTTGAGCCCAGGTCTCTGACTCCAAATCTACCATGCATTCCACAGAAGCAGGCAGACTCTGGGCCATGTTCTGGGTGGGGGATTGTCATCCCTGCAAACTGACCTCTCTGGGATTTCCACACTGAATCCTGTCCCTCATCCTTCCCAGTTCCCAGCCTCCAAGGGCTGCTGCTCTTTACCTCCAAAGAGACGCCCACAAAGCAGGTGGAAAGGGGATGAGAGGGAGCAAAGGAGAAAGGCGGAGTCTGTGCATGAACTCCGACATCAGTGTTTGCTGGATGCCTTGGACACCAGGCGTGCCCTGCAGGGAACTGCAAGGCCAGGCCAGGCAGCTACATTTCCAGTCTTTCTAAATGGAATCCCACTGGCCACTGCTGGGAGCCTCGGGCCAGAGCCAGCAGCAGCAGAAGGGGACCCACAAAGGACTGACCGAGGCCTCCTCATCCCGCACCCAGTGACGCCGGAGCTCCAGAGAGTGATCACAGCTAAGGAAGCTGCTTTGATGAAAGGTCACCCAAGTATAAAATCCGAGAAATCCCTCAGGGCTCCCACGACAGGCTCAGCCCCTCGGCCTCCTGCTCAAGTCTCCCAAGAAGTCAGGGCTTGGCAGATGGTCTTCTTCAGCCGTGACTCTGCTGGGCTGTCTGTGAGCAGCACCCCAGACCTGGCACGTGCACCCATAGCTATCCCCCCCAGCCTAGAGCACCTCTCCACCCCTGGGGGCTGGGAGAGGCAGCTGCTGAGCTCTTGCCCCCTTCTCCCACTCTGGGCTTCTGGGGCACATTGGCAGAACCAAAGAGAGCTTCAGGAAACTTCCAGGCACAGCCAGGACCCCATGATCTCCTGCTCCCCAGACTCCCTTAGGTACCATTCAGCTGAGTTAGCATCACATATGGCTTTGCAGAACCCACTTTTATATTTAGGCTTCCTCTGTGGGCGTCACCTTCCCAATTACACTGACTCAGAGTCTTTAAGGCTCTTAGAATAACAGAATGTCAGAGCTGGGAGGGCCTTTGGAAAAACCAGAGATATCAGAGCCAAGAGGGACCTAGAAAAGAGAATCCCAGCCCCAAAGGGCCCTGAAACTGCAGAACGTGGTAGGTCAGAGATGGGTGGGAGCCTAGAACACAGAACATACAAGGTCAGAGTGAGTAAGGACTCAGAATGAAATAGAAAGTGCCCCAGCTGAGAGGGACCTTGGAGCATGGAACATCAAAGGTGGAAGGAACCTTGGAACACTGGGCAGAGGACACTAGAGGTGAAAGTGACCTCAGTGACACAAGTGAGCAGAGGAAACTTAGAACAGAGTACAGAGCAGGTTAAAGCTGGGAGGAAGCTTAGAACAGAGAGGGTCAGAGCTGGCAGGAAGCTTAGACAGAGAACAGAGCAGGTCAGAGCTGGGAGGAAGCTTAGAACAGAGAAAAGAGCAGGTAAGAGCTGGGAGGAAGCTTAGAACAGAGAACAGAGCAGGTCAGAGCTGGGAGGAAGCTTAGAACAGAGAACAGAGCAGGTCAGAGCTGGCAGGAAGCTTAGGACAGAGAACAGAGCAGGTCAGAGATGGGAGGAAGCTTAGAACAGAGAACAGAGCAGGTCAGAGCTGGGAGGAAGCTTAGAACACAGAACAGAGCAGGTCAGAGCTGGGAGGAAGTTTAGAACATAGAACAGAGCAGGTCAGAGCTGGGAGGAAGCTTAGAACAGAGAACGTCAGAGCTGGCAGGAAGCTTAGGACAGAGAATGGAGCAGGTCAGAG